>OZ024903.1:43145784-43278284 GCA_964017125.1 Flabesymbios commensalis
ACAACCAATATCCAAGCTCGTCTTGGTAATACAATATAATTATCTTATCAGCATAAGGATGTATAATAAATATATATGATGTAATAAATATTAATGACTTCCACACATTATAATAATATTCTCAACCTTTATAGTATGAAAAATGTATAACTTGAATAGACAATTATTTAAACAAACACAATTGTAATAAATATTAATTGATTGTGAGATTTATATTATATTCATTATTAGTCAGCTTATATTTCACAGTCTTATTTAAATAATACAGTTTCTGAACTTGGAATGTATTTCAAGCAAACTATTATGCATGGGTTATAAAGTGATATCACTATATATACCCCTAAAATCATGGATAATTCAAATATTCAAACATACAAATAATGCGTACTATAAAGTAAAACACATACCTAAGTTTCATACCTGCCTGTGATGTCCAATTGCCAGACTAAGTGCTGTTGGGTGAAAAATCTAAGTTTGTTTTTCTTGGTAGTAGGCCTACTATATATTCGCTAAATTGCGTCTGAATTGCAAAATAATTTATGTGTCTTATATTAGTTGTATAACATAAAAAACGTTATTTTGCATAGTTGCAATGACTGCTTGATAACATGATGCTTTCTACTATCGGAATTGTGCGAAAACCAAATCTAGTTTCATATCCGACAGGCCCACATCCGGCTTGCTTAGGCATATTAAGTCGGATGTGAGTTATAAGCACCCGCACGTTCTGACTCCCATAAAATATGAGGTGAATTTGATATTAAGATAAGGCATTATATATACCGGTATGAGACTTGTATTGAAAATTTGAAAAAATGGCAAAGAAATCTGCACTTATAAGCCTACTACTGAGAGAGAGATATTTTGATAAATAGAAATAAATAATCCTTGCGATATAAAATTTGATCCATTAAAATCATCTAGCTATTTGTTTTATCTGGTATTATATATGTTTTTTAATTAGCGTCTGTGGAAATCAATAAATCGATGTCTGCCGTGTGTACAATAAATAATGTATCATAAAAACGCTCGTGCTGCTACATATATTTTTTATAAAATCGTTAGTCTTTCCCGATTATTACCATGACATAATGCTAAGGGATATAATTACCTGGTATTTTATCATGAAAATAAGCTTTGCTAAATTCCCGAATAAACTTCATTAAATGCCAATGAGTGTGATGAAATATAAAATATAAACGATGTGTGCTTATTAGACCCGGTAGTTGCGGATTAGGTAATAACGTTTGAAGAGTGGTAGTGGAGTTCAAAGCTGTACATAGAGTTGGCAGGCTGCCAATTCACGATCTGTATAGGTCTAAGGCGGATACAGTGTATGTAGTCACAGACGCCACGATCACTTGTCGCATAAAGGCTAGAGCAGCGAGACGAGCCACGCAGTCTAACGACCATCCACGCCTAGAAACTACTCTTTTCATAAGACTTCTCACAATATAGTCGGAAAGTTGAATGTTTCTATACACGGACAAGGTTAGTAGCTTTCGACTACCAATAGCTCTAATGCTGTCCTGCCGCTAGTTTGTGGACATTATTGCTTACAAAACAGCTGGTGTTTGGATATAACAGCGATTATAAATATGAAGCACGCTCTGCACAGATAGACGGTTAGGAGAGGGAGGGAGGAGCTGGAGATAAATAGCCAGATAAATAATGTGGTAGTATGGCTGCTATGCTTGGTGACGTGTTACTACTGGCCGGGCAGCTTATCAGTCAGCTTTGCCCACGTCAGTACGGCGTTATGCTCAGCTAAATACGTGGTATTTTGTCCTTTATTGTTCTACTGAATATAGACCATTGAATTAAAACCTTAATAAAGTGCCACGGGTTATCGCGGAATATAATTATGTAGATACAACAAACTATTATTTTTAAATGTATTTATATTTTTCCAGAAAGATGCATGTAGATTCTAAAGTCATTCAATTGGTACGGATATATCATGCTCAGGTGAGGATCTTTATATATAGGCTAGATCCCTTATTATTAGAGGTGGTTAATTAGAACAAAATTTGTACTTGCTATATCGTGTCCGCCATCTTTTTCAGTGTCATATTTTGAAACAAGAAAGGGTGAATGGGCGGATGTCCATGTATATATATTTATATACATACATTTAAAAACACCTTATCATCGGGTATTTTACCTACCCCAATAATATTTTTTTTTGATTTTACATACACCAATAATTCCCGTCTTTTAGTAGAGATTGAAGAAAAACTAAAGAAACGGAAAACTACCCTTGATATGATACCCGGCAAATACGAGACACTGACCCCTTGATAGATCACTGTTAATCCACCATCTGCGACGCTGGCCCAACATTGATCCAACAATGGGTGAACGTCTATTGTTTGCTGGGTATTTGCGACTATATTTGTTTACTTCACTTTCGATATCGTCAGCTCTAATATGTGTTACGCCTCCCGCTGGTGACGTCAAAGAACATAAAATGAATATTCCACATTAGTGGGCCTAGTAGCAGGATTTTTTAAAGAGCTGAATATGATTTGACATTTCAAAGGATTACAATTTTGGCGTTTTGCATGTTTTGTGTTCGTGTGGATAACATTTGGTCTCTAATTTCAACGCTCGGGAAATTATGGTTCGATCACTTTCACCTGATACCCCATTGAGGAGGTCTGTGGAGTCACAATATTAAAAATTAAAGTTAAATATGTGTGTTTTTTGTACCTCTATAACTTGACTATGATCAGCAAAATAAAAATAATAAAGAGTCTGTCAAATATTTCAGCTTATACGTTTTTTTTTGAATTTCATTAAGATGACAGTGCACTTATCTGTATCTAATATATAATTAGTTGATATCAAATATTAATTATATAATTATTGTCAGATTTTTTAAATTTATTTTATATTTGTGACGTCATAATATATGTAAATTTAGTAGGCTAATCTGTTTTTCGTAAATAAACATTTTATAAGATCACACAACATGCATTAAGCAGAATAATTATTTCTATTTTCAAATCACTTTCCGAGGTATTCATGATCTATAAATAATCTACAGTAACTAGCCTACTACTAACTATGGTCTCCCTGTTTTGTATTGCATAGAGTCGTTGCAAAATTGTGTATAAAATTGTAGGTTATCCCATGCACTGGCTTACATGCCTAAAATATAGTAAGTTAGTGTCTCAAGTAAGTAGGTATATCATTTCCTCGGATAGCTTTTACTGATTTAGAATTTAAATACATTAATTTTTGTTGGCATAATAGCATTATATCATAACACAATTTGTGGGTGCACACGTGAATAAGACTCTGGGCTTATGTCCATCCATACACCGAGAACACGTGCGTCTCAAATCGCAATTCACCACAATGGTGTATGCATACATCCCTCCCTTTACGATATGTTAGCGAGTTCTGTAACTCAAAACGAGTCTGTCCGTCAGAATAGACAGTCGAGGTAGCAGTGCATGGTTAGGACACTTTGCACTGTAGGCAGTGTATTAAATGTAGATGATTGAACTATTCATTTTAACAAATGCAGTTATATATTTTTTTTGCAGAGTTTTATTTGGCTACTAAGTGGCATATGATCACACCCAGAGTTAACGAAAACAATGGAGAAGTTAATTGGAGATGATGTGGAATTAGACCTGTCCATAAATGATGACAAATCACTATCTGAAAATATATTTTCGAAGCCATCATATGTCACAGAGAATCAGCTTTCTACCCATTCTGATGCTCCGCAACATGCAACATCAACCTCAAAGTTCAACAAAGCCCTTTCAAGCTCTCCAGCAATGGAAGATGAAATGAAGTACAAACTTGTGATGCAGTTATACAAACAGTGTAATTTTAAGTTCCGTACAAAAGGAAGACCTTCACGAGCTATGGGCATATCTGCTTATTCTAGTATATTTGAACCAACGATTAGTTTGAAAAGACTAAAATCTCCCACTGAATCGTATAGACATTCATATTTCAATGATTCAACACATCTAACACATTTCAGAAAGCCAAAGCCATCAAAGAGATGTGCTTTCAAATCTACTTCTAAAAAACAGTCAGTTTCGGATGTTATTCGACAGGAAAGCATAAATACACAATCACACTTTGATGTACATGGCAGCTCATCAACTAATGATGAAACGACAGATGTCGACGATTTTAACATGCCAAAGGGGCTTTTTATTCGTGCTAAAGAAGTCATAGATAGTTCTAATGATATACGTAACATATCTTGCAAAGAAAATGATGACAATATCATCGATCAGCGTGAAATAGATAACACAATTGCTGTATGTCATGATGTCATCAGTACAACCCCATCTATTGTAGGAGCCAACATTAAGGACACTCCTGATAAATGTACTGCTACCACCCCAGCTGTGACTAAAACTAATTTATGTTCTGTCGAGAATGACACAAACGTTTGTAATGATGCATCTCACCGAAACATTTTTAATAAGTTTACATCATGGCATTCTGAGGATGACGAAAGTCTACGTTCTGAAATAAATGACCCTTGTATTATTATGAAAACCATATCGGATAACAATACATTAGTGGCTAGTGATTCTGAAAGCAAACTATGTAATGATATGTTAAGGAAGGATGTCTTAGACCAACATGATCAAAACGGTCTAACAATAAACAAGCATGATGCCATGAATATTGCATTCCCCGTGATAAATGCAAATGAAGTAAATACCAATGTATGTCATTGTGAGGGAGAGACACCTACTGGATCAGGTTGTAAATCAAGTGAAGAAATTGGTCTTCAGGATTGTTTTAGAGAAACAATCATTAAATCGACTGAGAACAATACAGCAATTGCAACAAATCAATGCAGTCCTAGTATTATAAATACACCATCTCCAAAAGAAGATAGCGATATGGGAAGACTAGACAACCATGCAGAACATGGTGACTATAGCAGAGATACAAATAATGAATCCAGAGAGGATGTCAGTAAAACGTTGGAGTGTGATCAAGGTAAAATTGTACCAATATTTCTACCTCTTGATTCAAGTCCTTTGATAAACAGCCATCACATACTTAAAGCCATTCCTTGTGGAACCTCAGTCATACAAAAAACGAAGAGTACCATGCACAATCGAGAATTAAGTAAAATTGTAATGTCATTTGACGGTGAAAAACTGGACACATATGATTCTCTTTTAATATCACCGCCACATAATAACAATTTGTGCGATGTTCAAAGAGTTTGCAGTGGTAAATCTCCGGACGTGACTCGGATGTCAGGAGAATCCATAAGTAATCTCAGCGAATTAGAGATGGATAAACAAACTAATTTGCACACTTTAGTTGAAAAAAGTTTACAAGAAGATTTGTTGAAGGAAAAAGATAAAATGGCTGTATCTTCTGATGGAGAGATAAGGTCGATCTCATGTGTTTCTGCCAATACTTTTCATGACAAAAATGACATTGATAATGAAGAAGAGGTGCATATTGCTGCTGAAAAAGATAAATCAAACAATTTTTGTTGTTTATCCATAGATGAAGCTGGATGTAAAACGATTAAAGTAACCAAGTTGGACTCGTATGATCCAAAAGATACTACATCAGATTATACCACTGACTCTTCTTCAGAGAAAATGTACATGAGAGATCAAATAGCTTTGCATTCCACAGCATCAATACCAAGTTTATCAGATAGAGAAAAAGAGGTCAGAGCAGATCTTAACGTTGAGAAAGAAATAGAAGATGTGAATATAAGAACAGAGGAGCAGCTAATGTTAACCAATAATAGGGTATCGTCTCTGGTGGCAGACGACTTTTCTGTAGACAATGCGCATACAAACAATGTAACAGGACACATGAATACATCTACTTTATCAACCAAGCATAACGATATGACAAATTATTCTCGCATGTTAACAACAAATTTAGAATTAGATTTGAAAACTGAAAATGATGTTGATGTCAACAAAGATCAAACAGTGCCTTTGAATAGTGATGTAGATATTATGAAAAATCACATACATGCACATTTTAAAGACGGGAACGGGCAGCATTCTGGTGTTTCACCCAGACAAACTGCTTGTATTGATCATAAGTATTCAAATGATATGCCTGTACAAGAAATGTTGACTACAGAATTACAGAAATCAAGGCATGTTTCTGGTGATTCTAGAACCGAACAACAGGATCTATCAAGTTTACCAGAATCAGCCAATGAAATTATTTCAAACAGTGAAGAAAATCTACTAGAATCGAACAGTGGTGCTAATATCACGGACACCTGTCAGAAAGGAACTATTGAAAATAATGTATCTGTATCTGCAGATGAATATTATCAGCCATGCTCTCATAAAAAAGTTCATTCAAGCTCTCAAGTAGAAGTTGAACCAAACAAATGTGATTCCACAACAAATGAAATTTTAAACTCTGATCATATTTCAGAAAATAGTAACTCGTTTACTGATAATGGAATATTTCCCGTGTCTAGAAGCACTCTACAAATCTTAGAATCAGACCTTATTGATCTCCACAATGATGATAACCAGGACGTTACTTCCTCACAGTTGAGTGATAATACTGTTGATGATTCAGATGGTGTCTCTTGTTTGCGTATTGTTCAAGTCCGAAGCCTAAGTACTACTACCAATGATTCGAGCTCAAACATTTGGTCATCTGTCAATCATTCAAATGATGCATTGAACGAGGTGAAGAAAATCGTTGAACAGATCTTGACTGATCTGTTGATAGAAGTAACAACGACTTGCTGTGAAAATAATCTTTCTCGTGATGCCATGCATTCAAATAACACGGGCCACTGTGATGACGATATATCGAAATATATTCAGCCTTCATCTTCGGGTGATCAAATGTCTTTGCAAGATTGTACTGACACTGATATCCCAGGCGATCTTGTTATAGATATTAAGCAAACATTCGGCGTTGCAAAGGTTAAGAATATGAAAAAATCCAAAGCAAGATCTAAAAAACGAAGGATAACATATTTTAATCCAGACAACACATTTTCAGAAGAAGAAGATATTATGGCAAATAAAAAGCGGGGTAGCAATGCCGATGCCAAAAGAAAAGGTAGAAGTCACAAGAATAAATTAGATGTGAAAATTGACGCATTCCGAAAAAAAGAAAAAACACACAATTTGCTTGATATGCGTGGTAAAAAATACACGGTCGATCGTACATTTAAAAACACGAAACAGGCCAATAAGATTTCAAAAACAGCATCAAAACCTGCAGCATTATCGTTGCAACAATTGCCCAAATGGAAAAGAGGTCTAAAGAAAATTTTTATTACACGGTCAAAATCCAGAAAAGGTGAATCGCAAGATGAAACTAGCATGGCACATAAAAAAACAAAAAAAATCCAGAATAAAGTATCTGATAATGATGAGACAGCTACAGATATTGGTTCTACGATAGTTAAAAATATCAAAGGTGAATTATTTGATTATTATCAGCAGGAGGAATCATCAGATGTGTCGACGTATGACAAATCACGAAAAAATCGTAGAAAACGAGGTCGGGGTAAGCGCTGGACGGTGCGAAAAATTTCAAAATCTAAGACAAGCTCTGCTGGTGAGTACTCCACCACCCTATTTTTATCTATAATTTATTTTATTTTAACCTTTTTATTTTGTATCACTCTTACTCAAATTACTCCTTAGTTTGTTTATGACACACTACTTATTCTGATTTATTTTTTAATACAACTTGTATTACCTACCTTTGGTTCGTTTATTTATTTTCCAATATATAAGAGATTATAATATGCATGATGTTTCTTAAATTACCACTCTCTCTCCATTCAGTAAGTGATTATAAAATATAAATACAAATAGTCAGCATTTTTGCAACCATACAGAGAGTATATTTTTGAAAGACCTATCTCCCCAAAAATGTATTTTTAATATTTATCTTGTATTTTCTTTGATGAGTTTTGACGACTAGGTCGTACTATTTTAACAGTTTAAAAAAGTATACAATAACCTTACCTGAACCCTCTTTTCAATTGCGCATTAAGAGTAATTTTTATTGTGTGAAAATGCTATTGGTTTGGCCTCTAATTGATATAAATAGTTTGGTTATTATTAAAAAAAACAGCCATAAATTTGTATTTTTATCCCACGTATTACCATTAGATGACAGCTCTGGTGTTAAATCCGAGTTAGAAGAAATGGATATTACTGAAGCTGTCACCAGTCCTGATTCACCAACACAAGATGAAAGTACCAGTGAAACTAAAAAAGCAACAAAGAAAAATAAAAAATGTGCCAAAAGACTGAGGGATATGGGAGCAAAAGGCCCTGTTGTAACAGATGATCGTTTAACGTTTGAATTCTCTAAGCACAATTGGCTAGAAAAAAAGTATAGACCCAGTTTGGATGGTGACAAAGGGTAGGTCATTCTAATACCAATATGCTTTGTAAGACTACATTTTCCGATATTTCTCAGCTAACACCATCACATGAGGTGCATGATGGGAGCTATTAAGCTGGACTTCCAACTGTCAGAGCCATGGCTTAAAATGCAAAACTAGTTTAATGAGATGTTCCCAATGCCTTTCTTAGGAATATCAAATATGGCTGACCTTGATTGAATTTGTCAGGCGAGAAAAGCTAATGATTTAAAAATAGCTGTCCGATTCTCGTAAAGTTCGTCACAAAACAATGGTAGTCAATGTTTGACTTCTGTGGTAGCTGTTTTTTGGCCTGTTTGTGGTAGGCTTACAGATATATAGACCTAACCTGATATGGTACAACTGTTATAAATGTAATTGAACCTTGATGTAGTTTTTGGCCCTGTACGTATTATATAATGCTATATTAAAAATATCTTTACATAGATATAATCTGTAATACCAAAATATGTATGCTGAGACGATACAGTGTTTAGTAATAAAAAAACTGTGCTCTGCATTTTACTTGCACAGCCCACATATTGTGCAATGGATTAAATCTTCTTTAATTGTTTTACATCTGTATTTATAATGACAGCTTTTGCCATACTGACGCGTGGTGGTTGCGTCTAACTCGGACTAACATAGATTTAGCCTGTTTAAAATATAAATGCTTAGATCAATGTGGCTCAATGAGGTAAATAATTTGTTTTATATATCATTCAGCTACTTTATTGTTATAACACAGGTATGATGAGCCGGAAAGCGCATCACATGCCCCGTCAGATACGACGACTTCGCCAACGATTAAAAAGCGTCGAAAATTGTTAAAACTGGAAAGAGGTGATGTTCCACTTGTTGATATGAAATCTGTTATGAAAGGTGAATGTTGCTATTGTTTTATGACATTAATTGCCACATGATATTTTGTCTACCACACTCAGATACGGATCCTAAATGATTTATCCAGATTTACCTCTTCATTTTTTCATATCCATACCTTACACAAACCCTGGATGGCCCCTGCTTTCACAGTTACTTATAACTACATACTAACATATGATTAGCCGACTTGTGGCTGATTATGGTAGATAATTTATTTAATTATAGTCATAAGATGTAGTATTCTTGATAACTATTAATTGTTCTGTCCCCTCTGAAGGTTTATATAAATACAGTACTGCTATTTAAGCCCGGGATAAAAGTAAATATCACCCATGGCATTTTATTTGTGTTAAACAAACCAACAAAATGATGACCCGGAATTGCTTGACCCGGGGCAATCTGTGGGGCAATGGCAAGGGTTATTTTTCAGCGACGGATTTGACTCGAGATGTGGTCATTACCACGGGTTAAAGCTGCATAACTGTTTTGCTTATTTATTTTGCTTGTTTAAAATAATAATTAATGGAGAAGTATTATGTATTGATTGGTACCATGACATTTTTGAAGCCTCTGAATAACGTATGTCCATGGTAGGAGCCGAAATTTGTTGTGCGTCTATCGTGTCATGCATATTGCCAGTGTGATCGGTAGTCCAGTCAATCTAAAACCAACCTAAAAGAACAGCACCAATTTTTTTGGTTGTTTTTAATCATACTTTATTATCCAGCTAAATTATTCATTCTTTCATTCATTCATTCATTCATTTATTCATTCAATAATTGTAGGAAATTTGCCACGGGTTAAAGATACCCGTGACAAAAGCTTGTGGCTCAGTATTGCCCCGGGTTAACATGCGGAGAAAGACCCGAGCTAAGAGGCTTACCCCGCGAGCGGGTTAAACCACAACTGGAGTGTTTATACCATGGCACTGTTAGGACTGTCCAAGGTCGTGCCCCCCCCCGCCATTGGTTAATTGCCACACCCCGCTTACCACGGAAAGTGCCTCGAGGTGTTCAACTTCGGACTTGCAATACTGTATTTCGTTTAGCTGTGCATGATGGCACATTGGACAGCATTATTTTTTTTGCATTATTCAATCTATGTATTTTCTATATGCATACAAATTATCAAGATGATTCTGTCAAATATTACAGACAAGTCTCTAAATTATTGTTATATCTATGGCATTAACTCTGTATTACGTAAATTGTATAACTAATATATAACATTATGTTCCTACTTGCTATGATTCCTTGTCATGCTTACTCAGACAGACAGACAGCCATATATTTTATTGACAGAAAAGAAAAGTCATTACAGACTTATTTGTCATAAAAATGAAAGAGATATATGTACATGTATATACAAGTTTGTTAATTTGTTAAAATCATAGGACAATATACAGGGTATGACATACACAACTAAAATCATGTTAAGTGGCATTGCCAAAATAAAAACTGGGTATTTCGATAATATAAATGACTACTACTAAAAGTGAATTAAAAGGCATTGCCAAGATAACATAGAGGTCTATCATTTTGTTTCCCGTTACTGCATGATTTTGTTTTTATCATAGGAAATGACTCGGCAGATATAACAGATATCCAATTAGACCACAAAAAAGAAGAATCACCTGACACAAATGAAACACAGGAGGCATCTTGTTCTTTTAATGACGTCCCCATAAAAACTGTTGTCGAAACAAAACAATGTATTACAGACGAGAATGAAGAAAAACATTCCATAAAAGAAATAGTTGTTACTAAAGACACAAAAGAAGATGAATTGGATCATCTAGAAATGCCAACCAGTTCCTCAACCAAAGATAAACTACGACATCTTGAGGAGGAATATGATAAACATAAGAGAGTTCTTTCACGTATTGAAAAACAGGCAAAGAGGAAAGAGTGGGAGACACGTATGCTGTGTGAAAAGAAAGAGGTACAAGAAGGAAGACTGAAAGATATAAAATGTCAATATCAGAAAGTACTGAATACTAATGTTGACAATACAGAGACGATGCCCACTGAGACTGTAGTTGTGGAAATGGGAACCGTAACTAAATCATCTGTTGTTCCCACCTCAGAAGGTACAGATGATAAATCCCCTGTACCAATAGACTTAACTGTCATTAGAGAAAGAGCTGATGCCGCTTTAGATTTAACTGTTAAAAATACAGTTTCCATAAGCGAAGAAGCAATTGATACACAAAATGAAGTAGATGATAATATAAAACAAAATGAAGAAAATGTATCTGTACCTTCAAAACCCCCGCCTGCACATTCTAAGGAAGTTCTTGCTGCGGCTAAAGATCTTGATGATGAAACTAAGCATTTGCCATGTTTAATGTCAGGTGTCAGTCCATATATACCAAAACACTCAATACCTTTTACCAAAATATTAGAGGCAGAAAGAGCCGTGGAGTGTATTAATAGACACCCTCCCCCAGCTCACTCTGTGAATAAAATCCCTACAAAACAGAAAGCTCGTAGAAAATCAACCAAGAGAGATTGTGTCCAACGTGAAGAGTGTGACGGTCAAGGGGAAGAGAAAAACAAGAAGAAAAAAGAGGGTCCTTTTATTGATTTAACTGAGAATGATGCACATCACAAGGCTACTGATAATAAAATAAACGCATCCTCAAAATCAACGATAAACAGTGTTGTTACAAATACTAAAAATACGTTACAACCTGAAAGGTTAGCTAATGTGACTTCAACGGCGCAAATACTACATTCTCAGAGTGTAATCACAACGGTACCATCAAATGCAAACCAATGCCAGCAATCTTCAGTGGCACATATTGCATCAACACACAATTCCCTTTCTTATCTAAATAGTCTCACACAGCGCCTGCCAGTCAGCTCTTCTGTGGAGCAAACTACATCATCATCAAATTATGCTCAAGCAACACAAAATATGTTTACCATCAATCGTTTTGCAAATCCTCAGCAGACACAGCCTGATTTATCCAACGTTGGCGTTGACACTGACACACACAACCAAATACCACAGCGTATTCCAATGTGCACAAATAACAGTAGATCTTTTATACCGCTAACAAATCCTACACCTATATTACCTAAAATTACACCAAATGTGATAACGCCAAGTGTGGTTAATAACATTAATCAACAGCAGAGAAATCAACCTCCTATTATTCCCAGTAGCAACCAACATCATTGATTCCTAATAATGACCACCGATCATATAATTATAGCAACATTATTCCATCTTTATCAGAGAACAATATTCCACATGCGGCCATTGGACCATTACCACAGAGTACAACCCCTCCCAATCAAATGATCCGGCCACAAGTACAGCGCCCTGCAATAGTTCAACAACATCGTGCAGTAATTCCTCAAACAGAACCTCATTCACCTAGTATGAATCTTGTGCAGGTACCATTTCAGTCATCCACTACTGACACACGTCACAACATTAATATGGGATTCGAAGCAAATATCAGGCCAAAGCACCAGTATCAGAAACCGCCTGTATTGTCAATCCCTACTAAACCGCCTCCACCCTATTCACATACGCACCAGCCTCTTACGTCAATGCAAAATACTATGAGCAACCAAGTTCCTGTGCGAGCTGCTCCTGGGCACGTCCAGCACCACACACAAGCTCAGCAACAGCGGCCACATCATCTAGTCCACCACCCACCGAATGTTGTGGCACCTATTCCACATATGCAACATAATTCCCCTTCTACTAATAAAGGGTTTGATGGAAATCCTCAGATGAGGAGCATGCACCAATCTTCTCACAATGCAGCCTCCGCACACAATGCAAACTCTGCTTTACCAGCCACTCAAATGAGCCATGGGGCACAAAACCATATGAATATACAGCGACCAATGATGAACCCACATTTTATACCCAATCATCAGCATGGCATTCCAAGACCAATGGCTCATTCTGCCGTACCATCGCATGTCCCTATTAATGTTAATGCAGTTCATCAAACACAACAATCTCCACAAAGCATGTTATCTCAGCGACCAGTAATGAACACTGCTATGTCAAGTCCGGTCAATGTCGCGCACAGACAAATTGGTGGGATGAAAGTTCCAGTCGGTTCACCACCTCAACATATGCAGATGTCTCCATCTCATCACTCCAAGCAGGTCAGTTTATGCACTTAAATTAAACATTGAAATGATTATTACATCATGTATACATTAAATTGACACTCCTCTACATGACGTAATGTTTTAAACAACTGACTAATATTTTGTGATTTTTTTTTAATAACCTGACCCCTATGGTGAATTGTAGGCATCTCCAGCAGTGCAGCACTCACCAAAAACTGCCAATAGAGATTGTGGACATTGTGGTAGACATAGTTCTAAATATCTTTGCTCTGGTTGTCGTAATATCTGGTATTGTACACCTAGCTGCCAGGTAAGATACGGACATTCAATGTTTTATGTATTCCTTATTTAAATGTAACATTCGATAATTCTAGGTCCAAGAAGCTGCCACTCATATTGATATTGTAAGAATGTGTACTGTTCTCCATAGTGTACTAGTTCTTCATATTAAAAAAACCTGATGTCAGACCAAATATAACTCTTCAGTCGAGTAATATTTATATGAGTTGATAATGAGGATATTTTTATTATCACATTTCAGACAAATGCTTGGCCATTACATTCCCGAACGTGCAGCTAAGGCCTTGTGTACATCAACATCAGGATATATATCAGTGGATTTTTTTGTCAGAGGAGCTCTGTGGATATTAAATGTTTTGTACTGACTGAACTGTATTTGTCATGTGAATACTTCAGCTATGGCTCTAATTATGTAATAGCGTCTGCGCTTTGTATTTTTTTATTATGAGAACACAACTAATTTGTAAATGCAATGGTTTCCATGTAAGTTTGTATATGCTATTATTGTAATGTAGAAATTGACATGCTTGCCATATATACACTCATGTCACTGTTAACATAAATAAATTATTGAGATTTGTATTAAAAATTGGATGTCACTTAGACTTACTTAATACTTACTAAAAGTTTTACCAGTTTTAATATAACAATAGTGTTTGTGTTAGTAGGGCTTTGTGTTTATTTAAGATCCTACTTGTGATAATTTTATCTGAGGCGAAGAAGGGCTTTAATTTTCACAAAGTGGGCCTGATATACCCGCACAACTCTGATGAACGAAAAGTTATTACTATTATTACTTATAATCCTGGGTACGTGATCTTAAAAATGAGAGCTTCGACAAACCACCAGACTCTTTTGATATTTGTATATATATATATATATATATATATATATATATATATATATATATATATATATATATATATATATATATAATTGTATATATATATATATATTTTATATGAGACATTAAATAACAATATCACACTCTCGGTAAAAATAATATCACTATATCAATCACACATCATTTATTCATCAGCACGCATCACAAAATCATACAAAACAATAAAAACCCAATTTCTAGCGACCTGGGAAATAAACAGCAGGTTAGTGATCAGCTAAGACGGAACAAGCAAAGCCCCCAT
This sequence comes from Flabesymbios commensalis, assembly GCA_964017125.1. Lineage (NCBI taxonomy): Eukaryota > Metazoa > Annelida > Polychaeta > Terebellida > Flabelligeridae > Flabesymbios > Flabesymbios commensalis. The sequence goes on from OZ024903.1 coordinate 43,160,607, forward strand.
ATTCTGAGAAAGGTTGGTCTATAGAGCCGAAACAGATGTGTGATGTGTTGTCTGTCAATGCCGATGAATATATATTTAAACAAAGATACCACCTGTACAGCTCATACACTTGCATATGATTCACACACACCATGTTCATTCGAAGAAATAAATCATGCCTCAATGCATCTGGTAAATCTGACTGGGGTATTTGAATCATTTTGTGCTTGCATGGCTAGTGGTGTTGGGATAACGTTGGCCCAACACATATCCACACCTCATACGGTAAAATCAAATTATAAATACAGTAAATGAGTACTGTAAGCTTAGCAAAAGTACAGTAAATACATTATATTAACCCATTGGGTACAAAATCCCGCAACAATATATATATCGTCCACTCAATTCAATAGCCTGCCCAAGCAGGATATTCAGGCAGAAAGCATGCTTCAATTCAATAAGCATTCAAATGCGTTCAGCATCTTATTTACTAAATTATGTCTTATTGTCAGCAATAACTTATAAGGAAACGATTGACTTCGCCAGTGTTATATCATATTAAACTGAAGTGTTAATAAACGGATAGAGAAGGCTCAGGCTATTGGGCCTGTTTTTAACTGATGATTGACTTTATGTGAAGCAGCTAACTGCAGTTTGCTAAAAACGTGCCTATCCAACTGGGCCGGTTCTTAATAACGACGTGCCTATCCAACTGGGCTGGTTCTTAACAACGTGCCTATCCAACTGGGCTGGTTCTTAACATTGTGCCTGTCCAGCTCGGCTGGTTCTTAACAACGGGCCTATCCAACTGGGCCGGTTCTTAACACACTTGCCATCACAATTGGCATGGTCGTATTTCAAGTGATCTAAAAACGAACAATCCAACTGGGCTGGTTCTTAAATTGACCTCACACTTTTGCAATGATGATAGCAATAGGCAGGTTATTGAACTAAGGGGACGATATATATATATATATATATATATATAATGGTATTATATACTACCCATCCATTTAAATGGGTACCCATGTGTATAATATTAATGACACACAATTTGCAAGATGATCTATTTTATGTACAATCAGAATTGAATTTAGCTGCACATTCATGGGATCCTTTTAATTATGAGATCTCATCACATCAATCCAATCGACAACCCAACAAAACAAATAATCATGCAAATTACGTATTACATAAGTGCTGTAGTCTTGTAATAAAGAAGGCCCTAAATAGTTTTCATCTTCGACATTTATTACCACGGTTATTGTACTAGATATACACAATGTATAAAATGCTGCACTTGAATATTACCTTTAAATATACTTTCTCTTTTCGCATTAATACAATTTGTCATTGACAAAAGTCCCGATAGAACTGTTTCTTTAGCTTTGCTGCAGATCAAATAATTAATAATTTACAACATTCACTCGAGCTTGTTTCGTCTGAGCTTCCATAACACTTTGACATCCTCTCAATGTCTTGTAGACAAATGTGGACCGACAAATTCAGATCAATGAAGACTATTTAATTAGCTTAGATTTTTTAATGAATAATATTTTACCACATGTAGGCTTGGCAGCGTTTGTTACCATATCCATAATGTCACCCAATGTATCCATAATGTCAACCATGCCATGAATAATTATGCGTTTTTGGAGTTGGAAACATATATTTGCATATCATGGCACTGCTGGCATGGCACTGCTGTTATGATTTATATATATCCGAATATCTAAACTTGATTCTTGTAGCGCAACCAATGGTTAAACTCGGGATGACATTATTTTAAACCCATGATTATGACGACTTGTTACTTATTACATTGGACAATTAAATAGTAGGAGTGTTTCCATCTTCATCTATCCAGTTGTCTGCCACCGGCAGAACCTGGATAACCCGTATATGTGCTATGAGTTCAGAACCCCCCTCCTCCCTCCTCCTCCCTGGCCAATTGACAGTTGATTCAGGCGGCCCAAACAATCTGACCTGAGTGTGACCTCCACGCTGCGGTCAGTAAACCGGTGACGTCATAATGAATATTCATGTTGCTCGCACCCCTCATTTTCGTACCCGTTTCACACACACCTGTTGTCAAGGTCAGACTGGTAGTCTGACGGTCAGACCTGATACGGCAAGGTGGAGTGTTTCTAGCTTAATTAAATCAGAATCCGCGATAGTCATAGTATTACGGCTTTTTTAACCTCACGTTTTTATCAGCCAGGGTAGCAATACATTATTTTTTTCTATGCATATTGCTTTGGTTCTATGCTCGACAGAGCGTGCTATTTTAGTTTTTTTTAGCAAGATATAGTAGTTAATATAAATGTCAATGTTTTAATTTGCTTGCTTGGATGAAGTAAACTTCGCCATATCACGATCATTTTCAATCGGAAACTTCTCAAATGACATGTAATGGATACATAAAAAAAATAGATCTCCTGTATAGAGCATGACTAAAGCCTTTGACATTAAAACTAAGCAAGATAGTTACTGTACTCGCCGACCTTCAATTCTCGTGTGCTTCATTATATAGAAATTGTGCAGAAATATATAATTTGCATGTGATTTTACAGAAATAATCCTGTTGTATAAATTTAGTCATTTACATGTTCATTTTAATGACGCATACGCCTGCATAGACGTACCGTCGTCAATATCCATCTATCTATCTATCTATCTATCTATCTATCTATCTATCTATCTATCTATCTATCTATCTATCTATCTATCTATCTATCTATCTATCTATCTATCTATCTATCTATCTATCTATCTATCTATCTATCTATCTATCTATCTATCTATCTATCTATCTATTTATCTATCTACCTTGATTGATTGATTGATTGATTGATTGATTGATTGATTGATTGATTGATTGATTGATTGATTGATTGATTGATTGATTGATTGATTGATTGATTGATTGATTGATTGATTGATTGATTGATTGATTGATTGATTGATTGATTGATTGATCGATTGATTGATTGATTGATTGATTGATTGATATTATTTGATTGGATGACTAGCTAGTTTCTTCACTTGGTATTGGTAAATTGTACGCAAAATGACATTTATATTTAGCGAAGCTACACTGTGCATATCCACAACAATATAAAATTCACTATTCATTACTGGTGTTTTTATCCCTCACCAATCCCAATACTGATAACCTGCATCCTGATAAATAGTGCAGCGTTTGCAATGACCCATCCCAGACGAGCACGTGATGATATATTATAAACATTAAATAGTGCAATCGTGGGACATCATCTGTTACGTTGGTCCATATTGTTGTGACTACATAACATATAACGTTAGATAATTCCCCTCTCATTTTGTCTCCGTATTCACCAATTTAAAACGACCACATTTAACTGTTGCCAGGCAACCGCTGCATCGTTATTGATCGTCAGCAAATGTGAAATTGCAGCGCTTGCCAAATAAATGAACAAGACACTAATCTTCTAGCATTGCATTGTTAATGCAAATAGATCGGCCTGCAAATACTGGGCAACAATAAGCACGTTTACAATATATAAACTATACATAGGCCTACTTGTTAAACTCGACCGTACAAATATTATTTTTCATTTTAATAATTCTTAATCATAATTTTTAGCATGATTTTAGGATAATGGGATGCAATTATTTAATGATACATAATCCATCCCATAAATCAGTACCGTGTCCAATGTTAATGAAACTATATATAGATGTCGCCAAAAAGTCGCGATTCAGCACCAAAACAACGGCAAAAAATTCTAGACCTGTAAATTATTGTATCTTGACATATTTCTAGACACGTTTTCCATGTATCAAATAATCTACTGCTACGCCTAATTAAATGTATATTTTTTGAGAAGATTGAAATCCATTTGAGGAATTATTTAGGAGCATTTTGATGATCAGTATAGTAATACAGCAGTGCACGGAATGTCATTCGTTGGCCTTAGAATAATATATCAAGCCATGACAACACATAGGTCGGACCTATAAATGGTCACTTTGTGGCAAACGTATAGGCCTATCGACTCCATCATCTGACGGTATTTTAGATTTACTTTTTTAATCCATGTTTTGTTCAATACGAGACCGTTTTGAAGTATCACCATTGAGTTTATGATTTGTATACTGTTTTCACTACAAGAAAAAACCTGGTCTATTAATAATGTGTAGAAAGCTGTGATCTGTACAAGTTATATTTACATGTCATGAAAAGTAAGCAGTTACTGTCTTTCACTTTTCACCACGGTTGACACACTTACAGTTAAATAGTTCGATCGTGAATGTTCTCCAGTTTTAAAAGAACCTGGGGCCGTGTTTTGAAGAGTGACTACGTATTTCTCAGATGATGTGCTCAATGTGTTTAGTGGTGAACAGGTAAATAAATATCCCCTGGTCCAGGCGCAATTGACATTGAAAGTGTGAAAGGGCGTGCTGACACCTTGGAAAAGGATACGACACGATTTACAATGAGTGGATAATAATTATGATATATGCACACACGTACGGCCTTTCCACGCGGTGTTAATATACGGGATGAGAAGAACATGTCTTCATACACAGACAATTAAAAATGGTGCTTATTTGATAATAAAGCCGCGCGTTACCTGTAATACCATGTGATGCCAAAGTGAGTAACTACACACCTGAAAATAAGCAGTTATACTGTCTTTTGCTTCGCACGAGCGTTTAGGTCCACATCATGATCACGTGCTTGGAGGGTCGTTAGATAATGGCAAAATCAGTCTCATTAGTTATCAGGATTATAATCCTGGTAACTAATGGGAGTGATTTTGCTATTATCCAACGACCCTCTATGATATGGTTTCAGACCAAAGAGTGAACGAGGGGAGGGGGCATCTATATAATGAGGGCATGATATTATAATAACCGATCTACAGACAAGACAATGAGTCAACTACTATTCCTTTTTGACTTCTATTTTATGCTGAGTGATTATGGCAATATGAAATGGAAGTCATCAGAGAACATTAGGGCATTTTGTCATGCCTCTGTGCTTCTCTGTCGGTATGGGCGGGGACCCTGGTTAAGCTGCCTACTTGTAAAGTCGATATCGCAGGTTCGAACCCCACTCTCGCCTTCAAATTTTAAAGAAACAAAATGTTTCTTCCCCGCTCACTCGTGATGATTCATTATTGTGGGAAGCCTTCTTGACCGAGAAGTAGCATGCTCGGCCTCAGACCGCCAGGGCTCGAATTTTTTAATCCTGTGTCACTTCATTCATCTCACCATTCTCAGGAGGTTCTCCTAGCAAAGTTTAGCCTACATATATGTGCACAAAGGTGGTCCAAAACCCCATTCATTCATTCATTCATTCATTCATTCATTCATTCATTCATTCATTCATTCATTCATTCATTCATTCATTCATTCATTCATTCATTCATTCATTCATGTCAATGTGTTGCTGCAAAGTACTGTCGCAACTACGCAACGTGAATAAGACGTCTCAATATGGTTTTGGTTATGTGTACATACTACATACATTTATAGCTAATTTCAAGGAAGTAGTTATTCCGGAAGCAGCAGAGTGTAAGTTTTTAGGCGGCTGTAGATAAGCGGATATATGTTTAATGTCTTAACTAGTCGATTTTACCCAAATATACAACATTGCAAGTCTAAGACAACCTGAAAAAGATCGCCATATCAGGAGAAAGCTTTATCAACTATAAAAATAGTTTTGCTGTATCTTATGTATATCTCTACAGCTATTATAGGAGTCAACACTCGTCTAACATGATGGTTTTCAGTGTTATTCATTGTTCTTTTATTTCAAAATATCCCCGTTCATCTTAACAATTGCCGAAAGCTGGGTCTTTTATCGTTTAATAACACGTTTAGGTAAATAAAATAATGATTTTATTTACGTACACGCGCAAAACCCGTTTATTTGCATGCTTGGGTATATAAAAAAATACTTGGCCTAAAATGAGCAAACACAAAAATGTATTTTCACTTTATGGCATATTTTCCCAACTGATTTGAACATGTGTTAAATTAAAACTGAACTTGTTGATTTCCACAATAATAATATTATATTCTCCACTATAATATAAATTTCATTGCGGCCCTCAAGCCAAATTGACAATTTACGTAAGAAAAAAACTCCCCTGATTAATTAGAGATCATAATATGATTATAATAGAGATCATAATATAATTTATTATAATTATAATCTGATATAATATATAAGATTATAATTATTAATGGCTTGTGTTTAACATAATTATGTATAAAAAACTATAACTATAAATATGATTATACAGAGACATATAGAAGAGTTTGTTCTATCCATTTACTATACAGACACCCACTTTAGAAACACTTCCTAAGAATTGATTTTCTCAAACAAAATTACCATTTACGTCAAGGCAATGAAATATGTATAGTCCAGTCGACAAATGTAACAAGCTAGACATGTGTGCGACGACATTGGTCCATCACACTTCAAAGCCCAAGCATAAAACTCTACTTTCATTTAAATAAAACGTCGTCATGGCCTGCGCAGGCTGGCTGAATACTTCACGCCATGTATTGATTTAACAAGGAGTTGATTTATCAGGGAGAACATGTCTTGGTGCCACTACAATCCGAATCGTCACGCCGATTAGACAGCAAACAGGAGGCGTTTATTCTATCCTGGTTTGATGTTGAGCCAGCTTCACAGATGCTGGTTCAACCTTAAACCATCATCCAGTAGAGTAGCGTCATTGCCGCTCGTAAAATAGATTTAAAATAAACAAGGAAGTAATTACATCGCGTGATGATGCACATTGCTACACCATTTACTTCCTGTTGGTATATAAACGATGACGTCGAATGTGAAACAGTTTTTACTGTTGCTTCTTTAGCTCATGGAGGTCTCATGCAACTGATTACATGGGACTATTTTGGGGCTATTTTGATTTTATTTTTGACAGATCCCGCTAGGTCAGGAAGCTGAGAACTACTCCTGAAAATGTATTATATAGCTTTTTGCTTGAAAATGGTTGATTTTTTCTCTGGAAGTCATCAAAAACACAAACGAAATACAAAGTAGCGTATTAATATGATGATGGACCGCATCACAAGCTCCCTCTTTTTATAAGCCATGAAAGCCAATGAAAATGGCATTTCCCCACCTTTTGAAGGTAATTATTGGATTCGGCTGTAAATAAAAAAAATGAAGGCGGTAAGACACTGATTGTAAATATAGTTTTGTTGAATTCACAATATCTACACTTTTCGTGGATAAATATGTTAATTTAATTTGAACGATCCCTGATTAGTGGGGAACCATAATGTAATAAATTTGCACATCTGGCTAAAATTGTGAAAATTGGTATACAAGCCCACAAGATAATACTCTTTTATATTTTTGATGGATCCAATCTGAAAAATGGCTGGATCCACCATTTTAGGCAAAATTCAAAATGGCCGCCACTCGAAAACCAACATTATCATATCTTGGCAACATATGGCCCAAATTTTACGATGTTAACATCAATTTTATATATTTGGATAACGAGGAATCCATTTTTAGTGGTTTAAAGTGATTGGGATGAAATTGCACGATTTAGTTTAATTTAAAATGTCCAAAATGATACATTTTGTAAACGAATATGCTAAAAACCGAAATATCGAGCGCTGGACACATTTAAAAAATAGTTATTGACATTTGATTCATATTTGACTGTTAACATAATTTTTTAGTCCTATACATATTGGTAAACATCATTGATCAGTTAAAGAAATCTTCAGTTAGTACATGTATCGCGGTTAGCAAACATTCTTTGGACATTCATTGTTTATGCACTCACACTCAAAGTGACATAGATGTGTGCATCCTAGATTAGCCTTAGCACATTTGCAATTCCCCTTATCAGGGTATTCTTTTTCAAATTATTGATTGCAGTGTTGCAACAATGCACAACCCTAACATATCTGCAACTCATTCAGCGGGTCCATCTCCATTCCGATTGTATATTGGGCAGCTTTTCAACAGCCTTTTTCCAAATACATCCTGCCTGATGCAGTGCTCGTCTAGAAGGCCGAAGTAAGGAAGGCCTCCTGTTTTAGTGCAAGAGCATTAGGGTTGAACCTGGAATAAAATTGCAGAAAGCTGATTTTTTCAGGAATGATACATGGACATCTCCCCAGACAAATTCCGAAGAGGCCCCACAAATCCCCCTTGTGCATTTTTTTTAATTCAAGATGGCCGCCACCTTGTAACGCAATTTTCGAAAAAACAGGGGTATACCATAATTCCTCACTTTTGCAGTTAGAAAAAAATATGTAGGTGTCTCTACTTATGTTTGAGGACAGATGATCTGAAGTGATATCAGTACTTTTCTCAATACCAAAAATCCAAGATGGCCGTCATATTGATATACTGAGTATGTTGAGCGATCTCTTAAAAAAACGAAAATATGAGGTAACTATGTCGTTGTTGAGCCTAAATGTATTTTTTTCTAAACCCATGGAGTCTAGCACTTATTTAGATCACCAATATTTTATTATATTGAATTCATCAACATAAATCCCACATAGTTTAATGTTATGTAACACCATATAACGTCATTTTTCCAAAAAAACAGGAGTATACCCCAATTCCTCACTTTTGCAGTTAAAAAAAAATATTTTGGTGCCTCTACACATGTCTTAAGGCACAAAATGCTCATCAACAGAATCAGAAATGATATCATTCCTTTTCTTATCCCCACAAATCCAAGATGGCGACCATTATGTCAAGCGTCCCCCCCCTTCAGAAAATCACTTACATGCCATAATTATCATGTTGTTGAAACTTTTTTTCAGAGCCATGGAATCTAGAATATATTTTCATCACCAATTTTTTTAATAGAATGTGCTTATCAACACAAAATCCAGCATGGCTGCCATATTGGCAAGCTCTTTTAGCGCAGGTGCCACGATTAAGCGATGTCCAACTGCTTTTTCATATGGGAATATAGATATGGATTTATCAAATTTACAAAATATGATATGTCAGAAATCATTGATTAAAAATTCTAACATATCTCATTTTTAAATATAAGAGTACTTTTCATTCATTTGAAGCTTGAGATAGCGTAAGAAATTCCAGTTTCAAACCCAGCGACTAATTCCAATGTAGGTAATTTATATAGTAGGCCTATATAAAATGTTTTTCGATTTTGGTTAAGTATTAGTTGTGATTATTCTAGGATATGAATATTAGCTAATTTTGTGTGAATGTACATAATAACAGAGCTAAGTACAATATTACACCAGCTTGAACACGTGTCCTACGAGACTGTTGGTTATTTACATGTACTACTAAATAAGAAAAAGTTTTAAATCACATTATTTTACTGGCGGAGTTTGGCCATCTATAGGCCTACGTAATTTGGTCAATTTCCTGAAAATGGTGATAAATACCTTGGATTATAGATTAGAATATTCAGATATTTTATTTTAATATTAGTCTATTACGTAATAAATATATGACATTGTTTGATATTGCAATGTGATATTACATTTAAATGTAAGATTATGGCATCAAATTAGAGGATTTGACAGTTTAACGTCAGGATAGGATAGTTTTATGTCAGGATATTTGAATAAGATATCAGGATATGACACTTTAATATCATGATATGTAATATAATGTCCAAACAATGGTGTTTAATATAGCAAAATCACGTTATGATGGCTCAATACAGCTTTATAAAGGCAGTATAATCACGTTGCTGTATTAAAATAAAAAGATATGGCATCATAGTATCACGAAATGCATTACAATTTCGTGATATATCATTTTACCATCACTATGACATCTTAATGTCAGGATATGACATTTGAATATTAGGATATCGTACTTGAATATTATGATATGACTTTATACATTGATGAAATGACACATTGACATCACAATATAGCATTGTAATGTGATGATGTGTCATTATAATGACAAACATGCTATTTAATATCGAATATTGTATAATAGACTTGTCGGATTATGACATTAAAATGGGAAAAACATAAAAAACAGTTCGAAGTCAGGATCTGGCATATTTATGCCAGGATATTGGATTGTAATTCATCAGAATATGACACTTTAACGTCATGAGATGTTATTTATTATAATGTCCAAATTTTGTCCTTTTGCATCACACAATAAGATTTGAATGTCAAGATATTCCATTTTTTATCAAATCAAGATATGGCGGGCTTGGTGGCATTCTAATGTGACATTATAATGACTGAATATGACACTACAATATTTTAATGTGACCATAGAATGTCAGGATATGTCACTTTAAAGTCTGGATTGGCATTTTAATGTCAGGATATTATGTTGTCATGTCAAGGTATAATATTTCAATAACATTATATTGAGAGACGCACGTTACCATATGGTAATACAGAATGGAGATAGAACATTCCAATATCAGGATGGCACATGTCAGTTCAACATAATTATATATCGCAATATAATTCAGTAAGTAAAGGCTTCTACATTGCTCAACATTGCTCTACATTGCTCATATTTTTCTGTACAGGAGGGTGTGGAATCTACAGTCACCAACGCAAACTGAAAGAGCAGTCGCTTCAGAAAGAGTTCTAAAAAGAGTGAGTTGCGGGTGCAGAGTGGCTTGTTCAAAGGGGGGGGGATCTCACAAATCTAGACTATATTGTACAACGATGTGCTCTTTTTGTATTGATCAAACATGTAGAAACTGACAGCTCGGATGATTGAAACGCAATAATTTCATTATTTACCGGAGATTAATTTGTTAACTTGACAAATCTCAATCTACATTTCTAGTGGGAAAGCAGTTCGAAAACACTCCAAAGCGTCACCCATCATGGTAGAATTAACTACCCTGTGGGATTCATGTCGATAAACTCAATATAATAAAATATGGTCATGTAAATAAGTTCTAGCCTCCATGGGTTCGGCTAAAAAAATACATTTTAGTTTCAACAACCATATAGTTATCGCATATTTTCAGGTTGTTTAAGAGATCGCTTAACAAAATATTATGGCGGCCATCTTGAATTTGTGGTATTAAGAAAAGTACTGATATTATTCCTGATCATCTGAATAACCTCCTTGTACTTTAAAACATAGGTAGAGACACCAAAATCATTGTTTTAACTTGAAAAAACTTAAAAAAAAAATGGCGTTACCTGGTGTTATTTTAAATTAACTACTATGTGGGATTTATGTTGATAAATTCAATATAATAAAATAATGGGGATCTAAATAAGTGCTAGATTCCATGGGCTTGGCCAAAAAATACATTTTTCGGTTCAACAACGAGATAGATATCTCATATTTTCGTGTTTTTTAAGAGATCGCTTAACAAAATATTATGGCGGCCATCTTGAATTTGTGGTATTAAGAAAAGTACTGATATTATTCCTGATCATCTGAATAACCTCCTTGTACTTTAAAACATAGGTAGAGACACCAAAATCATTGTTTTAACTTCAAAAGTGAGGAATTGGGGTATACCCCTTTTTAAAAAAAATGGCGTTACCTGGTGTTATTTTAAATTAACTACTATGTGGGATTTATGTTGATAAATTCAATATAATAAAATAATGGGGATCTAAATAAGTGCTAGATTCCATGGGCTTGGCCAAAAAATACATTTTTCGGTTCAACAACGAGATAGATATCTCATATTTTCGTGTTTTTTAAGAGATCGCTTAACATAATCAGAACAATATGGAGGCCATCTTGGATTTTTGATATAGAGAAAAATGCTGATATCATTTCTGATCCTCTGGATCAACTCTTTGTGCCTTAAAACATAAGTAGAGACATTAAAATATTTTTTTTCTAACTACAAAGGTGAGGAATTAGGGTATACCCCTGTTTTTCGAAAATGGCGTTACATGGTGGCGGCCAACTTGAATTAAAAAAAATGCACAAGGGGGATTTTTGGGGCCTCTTCGGAATTCGTCTGGGGAGATGTCCAGGTATCATTCCTGAAAAAATCAGCTTTCTGCAATTTTATTCCAGGTTCCTGTGTTTTTTCACTAATGCTCTTGCACTATTTGCGGGGTATGTTTTCTAATGTTTGTTTGTCACAGTCCATGCACCGCTCCAGCCATGTCAATGGAGTCCAGGGAGAACAGAAGAGGATCTTCGTTATATGGAAGAGCTATGGAAGAGCTATTGAAGAGTGCTTAATAATTTGTAGAACATGCGACTGTCAGCTTCCATTTTAACAGGAGGCATACATTGGGAGAGGATGTGCGTTGTTGGAAGGATGTGACCTGGTCATCCTTCGTGGAATATATTAAAATATTTTGGAAACGTAATAAAATCGTTACTCATTTCTCAACCTATCAATCTAAAGAGATCAGTCTTTTTTTCTGGTCTTTTCAAAAATTGTTCTAGTCACCAGGGATGGGTGCTGACCCCTGAACCTTGGTTCGGCAACCACGTTTCTCTTGGGTTAAACATGGCAAACTTTGATCAGGATAGGAATCCCAGATCAGGTCAAGTCTAGTTATTGTGGACTCCGATATCATGCTCTGGACAAATGTTAAGAAATGAAGTTCCACGTTTTGTTGAAAGTTTGCAACTTTGATGGTTCGGACCATATATGGACAATGGTAGCAGCATCAACAATTTTCATGGACACATCGCAGGAAGACGTTTTCAGGCATTCTAAGATGTCAATTTTTTCCCACTCCTCCATTTCCCTCTCTCGGATAATAATGGTGGCTCCTTTTGATTTTCAAATAACGTAAATAATCTCTATATGCATTTGGGTGTGATTGGATAGAACTAAATAAATGAAAAACCAATGAAGTACTTTTCTTCTGAACACTAATATTTTTGCCTTTAGTTCTCGATGGTTTGCAATGTTGGGAGAGATACCCTCTTCAGTTGTAGACAAAAATACGTTCATCATACACTTGCATGTACATTCATGCCTTTGTTAACATGTTAAAGGCATACTGCATTATGTACCTGCTAGACCAGCAGGAATTATTTATCTTTATCTAATGTGAGCATATTTGAAAAAGTGTCATTAAATAAAAAGGATTGCCCTTGAGTATATACAGGAGGGATATAACATCTTTAAACAAACGAGTTTGGAGAATTTGCCCTTCTTCATGATGACCATAAACAAAAGAAGATGATGTTGAGTGTGACAATAATTCAGCTGATGATGCAAATTCAAACAGTGATTGAACTTTCCCAGGTAGAAACAAGGTCTTCATCTATATATGATAACAGCAGGATTGTTAGATAGAGAAGACATATATCGGTAGCCAGAGTAGTTTGCTTGGTTGAAAACAAACAAACATCAGCACAGGTCATCTATTAGGCTACCTACATATGAAGGTCGGAATCAACCTCACAAACAAGTGATCGAACAAATCAGCTGTATTTATTACAGATCAATACTCATTAAACGGGTTTTAACTAATATGAAATGTATATTCCTCATGTTGGTATCCCAGCTGTCAAAATCAGAAAACCCATGCAGTTGGCTTATAGCATAAGCTTTTTCTTCAGAATGAGATAGCCATGAGAAGAAATTGACATGAACAGTTATCTTGAGATGATGATTTGTATTAGAAATGGACTTTGCTCGAGCTAAAGTCAGTACCCCTGCTTCAATAATGACGGATGGAAAGGTAACAACCAGACCTTAAAGCTTCAGTTACAAATTCGGCATGGGGAACCTCCAGCGTTAAATATATTTAGCTTCACCCAGAGAGAGAAAATAGGCTGACCTGTACGCCTAGATACCTTCACAGACACTGCCCAATTTGGTGGTTTCCCACCAATACTCACCGCCGTCTGGGTTGTGGCACGTCTAGCTCAGCTGTCAATCCCTCCTCACAGAATCTAACAATTCTAACCATTTGCTGGTCTGTGGTTGATCAATTCCCATTATCTCCGCCTGGTGAGTATTATTTGCAAACTTCAGCAAAAATATCAGTGTGTAAACCTGCCCCTCCTCCGGGCCATGCACTGCTGTATCAGTGAAACGCCTACCCAGCACATGTACCCAGCACCAGGAATAAGAAACTCTGTCACACATTTTCCAATGTTCATGGTATGTTTCCCCATTGGTGTAGATGCTGTCTTGTCAGAGCGGCATGACTCCAATAATCACATTTGGTTTGATATTAGGCCTATCATTTTTTTAATAAACTAGAGATGAACCCCGCCCAAGTTAAAGTATCTTCTGTATCCAAGTGTATCGAGTTGAGAATTATATCAGAGGCCTGATCAAGCCAAGTTTGCTCTTTAACTTGTCGCCATCTATCTTGTCATGATGTGGACGCACAAGAAGTTCAGACTCTGGAAGGACAACATAAGTATCTGCCGGTGGAGAGGTTGGGATGATGTATGCGATACATGCTGATGATCGTCCAAATGTTACAAAACAAACTTATGTATATTTTCATACAGTGGGAAAATGCCGCTACCTGCCGCGCGTTTGCGAATCCGGCTTGGTGCAAAATTTTCAGAGGAAAATCATGTTTCTCCCCTCCCAATCTAGGAACATTGTTTCGATGTTGTGTCGTTAGGCAAGGCACTTCACCCTCAAATGCTTCACTTGACTGAGGTGAAAATGAGTACCAGGTAGGATAGAGATGGCAATGTGTACGATAAGTTCAATGTGCCGAAATGGCTGCAGGACTGTATGCTCTCCGTTGAGTTGAAATGGCACACAAATGAACAGGTCCAGTGATCAGGGGGGTAAAATGTAAAGTTGGATAATAGGTCTTCAGACTTGATATCAGACTATAAACCTGCATCTTTACCTTTATAATAGTTAGGCTGGTCGGGACAGTGAATTATGACCATAATTGACTATAGGCTACATATGTATTATTTATTATTTTGTGTCCTATTGTATTTATTTAACATGAAATAACGTTATTGTAGGTCCACTTGCAATTATGGTCAGACCTGATCAAATGGGTTAGTAGATTGATTGAATTTTTGTACATTTTGGTCTCAAAAGCGCTAAAAATGGTCGAAACATAAAATATGTGACTCAAATCATGCCTGAACCGAGACCAATGAAACCGTTGACCTCGAAATATATGAAATTGATGTTAACATCATTAAATTTGATTCACTGGTTACAAAGTTATGATAATTATTGTTCGCGAGTGGCGGCCATTTGGGATTTTGCCTAAAATGGTGGTTCCAGCAGTTTTTGAAGTTGGAACCATCAAAAATATAAATCTATAAGGTCTAAAGGACCTATAAACAAATTTTGGCAATTTTAGCCAGATGTGCAAATTTATTCACTGATTGGACATTAAGTTCCCCCAGCTAGATAGGCCTGTGGCCTCTAGCGTAGGCGATCATACATATACGTCAAATGGGATTGTAATTAGTTGTGCGCATGGACTGCAACGTCGCTGATAGGAAGCAAGTTGTATATACATCTATAAGGAGTGAATATTCGTCTAACATGATGGTTTTTCGTGTTATTAATTGTTCATTTATTTAGAAATATCCCAGTTCATCTTGACAATTGCTGAATTCCTGGGTCTTTTGTCGTTTAATTACACGCCTTGGTAAATCAAATAATGATTTTATTTACGTACACGTGCAAAACCCGTTTTTTGCATGCTTAAGTAAAGACAAAAACTACTTCGCCTAAATGTGCAAACACAAAAAAGTATTTTCACTTTATGGCATATTTTTTCAACTGGTTTAACATGTGTTAGATAAAAACTGAACTTGTTGATTTCCGCAATAATATTGAATTCTCCACTTTAAATTTTACATATAGGTCTCAAGCTAATTTGGCAATTTACGTAAGACAAAATTTGTGCAACCTGAGTCGCTATTGTAACTCGTATTGTATCCTGCTCAACGTCACTAAAAAGGAACTATCAAAGCTGTAGAATTTACAGAACTGTTTGTCGCTGGTTGTGTCTACGTCTCCTCGTTTTTGTTCCATAACTGTTCCTCTACAATTATACCTGTTCGTTACAGAATCAAATTTAAATTATCTTCTCAGACATACCGGACTCTGACCAGACGGTTGGCCCAGACGACGAATGCAAACCGATTTACGACTATGAGTCTTATCACGATTCTGAACATGTTGAATGCACAATGTACATGGTGTATTATATGCTGTATGAACAAAACGAAGCTTTCTTAATACAAATTCAGGCACTGTGCTCGGATCACTGATGATTTAAGCTCTATAAAACTTTATTACATTATATTATAATTATTTTAAAAGTATGTTATACAATATCGTACTACTTTATCACAATCCATCAGACTCAGATTCAGATTCATTTATTAGGACGTAATATCAAAAACATACAATTTTTTACAATTAAAATGTATTACGACCAGGCGACCCGTTCTAGCTTTAGGGCGCTAACATACGGGTCATGCGCCGACACGTACACAAATTATTGGTAAATTGTACGATTTATTTTACAGTTGTGCTTGGGTGCCTAAATTTGTATTAATAAAATCTTCCTCGTTTTTATACATCATAAAATACACGATGTACACTGTGCATTCAACATGTTCAGAATTAAATGATACATGAATGTAGGCCTACACGTTTACGATGAAAAGTAAAGCGTTATCCCCCGAGCTTATATCACTAAACATCTAGCGGCATTATGTAGCCTTATTTGGCTTGATGCCTGGATAACGTCACATAACACTGTGTACATTATTCATAATCTGTGATCTTCCCACGTAACAACACCCATCGACCGCTAATATTTACTGTATTATAACATACGTGTATGGCATAGGGCCAAAATCTAGATCGCGCTGCATAAATCAATATTATCCTCATGTGTATGCATGTTTAGAAGTACAGAGAAATATGTGTATTATGTTTCCTCTAAGCATATAGTAGTTTGTTTATTTTCGTATTGGAATAATTGAAAAAGAATACGTGTTTATCTGTCTGTCTGCTAGTAGGCCTACCTATTTGCCAATCGTCATCAGACTAGGTATGACTTGGTAGATCGTAAGTAAACCTTGCTTAGATGATCATGTCTATTAATTTTGTAGTCCGAGTTAGTTAGTGAGAAAAAATGTTTGAGAGCAATTACTGGTAGCAAGTTGTTTGCACATAGTCATCCAATGTTTAAAGCTATTGGTTTTCTTAAAGCAGAAGATATATTTAAAATAAATTAGATTATATTTTAAATATATAAAATGAATTTTACCTTTTTATTTCTATTCTTCATTATTTCCAGAAAATGTTTATTGTTACAGAACCAGAATTGTGATTTACGTAAAATTAGATTATTTCTCTAAAAACTGTGTTCAATATATTATAGCTTCCAACAGAAATTATTGTCTTTCCGATTTTAAGTGCAGATTGTACACACATAGCTTGTCAGGACTGATTATGTTATTATAGACGATTTTTTATTGACATTTATGTCATTTAATGCAACATACCTAGATGGTATGTTTGATTGAATACTTGATATATTATGATATGTGTATGCGTACAGGTATATATGTGTGTATATGTGCATGCATGAATTTGCATATGTATATGTTATACATATAAACAAAATTCTTGTAGTAGATTATGATAAAATGTTTCATTGTCATAGTAATTTTTTTTCGCATAAATGTATTTATTAAAACAAATAACTAATATAAAAAAATACTGTACAAACTTCAGAATGGCCTTCACGCTAACGATCACTAGATCTTAGTGAAGGTCTCCTCTCAAACAGATGTTTATATTTTTTTATGATTTTTCTGCTCATTATTTTATATATTATGTTATATACATGTATGACAAATAAAAGAGTCTGAGTCTGAGACTCATACACATGGTTTAGCGTCAGAGTAAGATGAATGATAATTGTCTGTACATTTAAAATTTGGTTCTGTTATTTAATTGTGTATCATACTAGTGAATAATTAATTCTATAATTATCTTCACACAGACGACTATAGCGTTCATTGAACAAAATGAGTGTTTTGACTTTACGTTGATTTCTGTGCCAGGCAAATGTAAAGCTCCCCCATTAAATACAACAAATATATATAGCAATATATGTGTAAGGCTAACAGTATAAGCCTGAACATTGTATATTTGATTATACCATCAATGAATTTGTGAATCTAAATAATTAACCAGTTCACCATCATTATATAAAAGGTGATAAAGATCTACAATTAGATATATATTTTTTATTACGTCGTGACAATTTCTTGTACCATCAATACTATTGACTTTGCTATCGTTGAGAGGGAAGAGACCACTTGACATGGAAGTGATCTCCTTACGGTACAGAAACAGGCTGGCAGGTATACATACAGATTTAGTATTTGTTGGCGGATAGCAACATCTAGGTCTCAGGTACATAATTAAACAAAACTATTTGGAGAACCAATTTGCGGAAAGTTAATACATAAAAATGTCACGTACGTTGAGCACGTGAAAAGTCACAAAGTGTAGAAGCGTCAGTGGGCGGGGCGGGGGCCCCAGGGTAGTGGTTAGCACCGCTGCCTTTTCACGCCAGAGTTCGGGGTTCGGTTCCCGGTCTCGGCGGTTTGGAAGAAACAAAAAATGTTTCTTCCCCATCCACGTGTGAAAGTCAGTATTGTGGGGAGCCTCCGTGACCGAGAGGTAGCGTGCTCGGCCTCAGACCGCCAGGGCTCGAATTTCGAATCCTGTGTCTGAAGGACAGTGTCATCTCAATCATCTCACCATCCTCAGGAGGTTCTCCTGGCCCAGTTTAGCCCATATGTGCACAAAGGTGGCCTAAAGCCCGATTCATTTCATTTTTGTCAGTGGGCGGGATATATCTATTTCTCGCATGGTACCATATAACCACTGCACGATAGTATATCTATTGATTGTATGCCAAATAAAAAAGTGAAAGCAGACAATAAACAGATAAAGACAGCGTAGGGATGTCTATTGTATTATTATATAACTATGCTCTTGACAATGGAGCTTGTTAGTTATATCTCTACATTATCCACGATGGTATTCATGGTGATGAAATGTTCTCAGTTGCTATCTTCAAGAAGCATTGTGTATAATGGCCCGGTCACATTTGACCGGATAAGCCCGTCATCCGTTCGTGTTAATGTTCGTTTTTATATCACGCTCGACGAAGTTGGAGTTATGGCGTCGCCTCCAATGTCCGACCGTCGGTCCGTTCGGCCGACCCGCCGTCCGTCTGTCCGTCCGGATGACCCGCCCGCGTCTGTGCGCAGTTCGCTTTCGGAGCAGATCTCGGAAACCCGTGTTGTTTTTTACTTTTTCTTTACCATAGTCTACTCTAGAAATGTGTCAATTTTCAAGTATTCGTCAGGTTTACATGTATATGCCTTTCCAGAGACCACAACAACACTGCAGTTGTTTCATGACAAGTTTTTTTCACCAAAACTAATTGGAGTTATCAGATCATATATTCGTTATAAAGTTCAATTAGGCTCAGAATCGCTAACATATTACTATTTACTATTATCGTGTTATTTTGTAATGCAATGCGCACATTAAAAGGGCAATAAATTCAGTCTTCATAAACATGTTTGACATAATTATAACAAATGTATAACCATGTTCATCAGCTGTAATTTATAATGCATCAATCTGCACAACCCTCCTGCTCTCCAACTCATTGGTTTTATTGACGTAATATGTTCAATATATGCAGTATAATAATAATAAACTACAAACAAAACGAACCCTTCAGTACTATTACCATGCAACCCCAGGAGAATCCTGCAAAGGTTCTCCAGGGGTTGCATGGTAATAGTACTCAAGAGTTCCTTCTAAATAACTTATATTGTTTACAGTGCACTAGGCCAATCTCACCAGATAGATGTCCTTTGTGATATTAGGCTACTGTCTACAGGCATGCTGATAGACTAAGGCTGTATAAGCTGTGAAGTGAATGTAATGATGTGAAATGTCTATGGTACAAAACGTTGAGACTGCGAAGCATCCTGTGGTGAATGTAGGGGTAACTGTCGACAGGAACGAAGTGATGACGTTTCTAACAGATGAAGTTCCCACTCTGATAAATTGTCAATCACTTAAGAGTAGCACAGTATATAAATAATAAACTACATACTAAATAAGCTCGTGTCATTGACCAGACTACTAAATAAACCTTGTATATTGTCCCACAATTAGTAGAGAATTATTAATAGGCTCTCCTAGCCTTAACATCGAGAGACTGGATGAGCCGTACCTAACTGTCCCTGACAAATCATTAAATTATAATAGCACAATGTAATGATTATGGTGGTGGAATTTATTGATTTCCTGATGGCATGAGTTCTTTTAGAGTACCTGTATTGATTTCAGATGTACATGTTACATTAATAATCATGTCAGAGAGCTGACAAATCGACTAGTTAAGGCGACTCCTTATGTTGAGAATTTGTTAATTTTGAAAAAATAATTCATATGATGCTATATAGCCTACTGATCTCAAATAAAATACAAAAGCATAAAAAAAACCTACAAAAACCCAAGATCTCAGACGGCATAATCAAAGTAACCACATTGTTGCATCAATAGCTGTCGCTCGATGATCGAGGGGGGGGGGGGTTCCCCCACAGCACCGATTGTTTGCTCAACGCTGGGCCGATGGCATCAAATTAAATATTTTTAAGAAATGTTTCCAAAAAACTGAAAAATCTGAAAAAAATCAATAATGATCTGCGGGATACACTACTTCATAAACAAAATTAAAACCAAAATTGACGTTGACAAATTGTCAACATAAGTAGTTCCTTTAATTAATAATACGACGTTATTATAGGTCCAATGCTCCGGCAAGCAATTTTATGATCACATTTTAAGGTGCTTAGATGTTTCTTCTTAATTGCTACACGATGCGGCTCTATGTAACACATAACCAGCAAAGAATGACAGCTTCAAACGTGTAAAGCAATTATATAAGTTAGTATACAACAACGACAACAAGCAACCTTTGATGATGAACGAGTGCCAGATTGATTCAAGATCTGGCGAAGTGTAGCATTCAACCCTAGTTTTATATAATAGCGGCATGACAGACATTTATATGAAACAATACCCTAAAGATGGATACCAATATCAAAACTTGCAAATAAAATTATCGAACAATAATTGTTTTATATATTGAGTGAGGAGCGCGCAGCGCGGGGCCCTGCGCGAAATCAGCGTCGCTACACTGGTCTCAACCTTAACTCGACGAGGCTACCATTAACGTAATCGCCTAGTCACATTGAGAAGGGAGAAACAATGTTGTTTCTCTGAAAATCCCACACAAGAACGGCGGGGTTCAAACCCGGGACGCATGCATGACTGGCGAGGGGGTCAGGCCCTCTAGCCATTGCGCCACGTCCCCTTCTCTTTTTAACCTATTTTATCAAAAAGAATAATATATCCCTGACCTGCCTTTATCATGGACTGACTGACTAAAGGTTTTTTTTCATAATTGACTGAAACACTTCGTAACATTTTCGAATTACTCAGACGTAGAGGTTTTATTGACGGCCAAGTATAAAATACTTAAAACTATCCCTCAGCCGTCCAATAAATTGTGGAAGCGACATTGTTACCCCATTAAATTCCCTGGCCTATGTACAAATCTCTTTTTTTAAATGAGACCGCTCGACCGGTCTGTTGTAATCCACTGGGATCGATTTTTGCCAAATCCAACAGCAGCGGATGGTTCATGTACAATCTTGGCAAAGATTACCGTTCAATATACTAGCATTTTAACTCCTTGTTTATAGAATATTTTTGTCAACAACAAAAGTTTTGTTGGCATGATCAGTATGTCAATAAAAACTTCTTTGAAAAATTACTGACAGGCTGTCCTTTCAAAACTGTAATGTGAACTATTATCGACAGGATACTTATCAAGTGATAGGTTCTAGATTGACAAACGTCGTAGAGGAAATTTTATGCACGAGCAAATCATGTAATTGGTACCTTTGTCACGTGACAGTCGACTGATTAGATATTTAATCCTGATGACTGCCAATGTTTGGTTTATTGGCAACATATTATTGGCGCATATCATCAACAGCCACTGTTTGCGTTCAAGAATATGAAACTAATTTGACGTTTAGCCAGCGTCTTGTGCCAATTATAACAATCCCTTATTAACCCTTTAACCCTTACAACGCTGAAATATTTTTGTGTAAACCACGGAGACCAAAGAGTTTTTTTCTATATGAAATCATCATAATTGTCTTTGGTAGTTCTTTCCAGTTAATTTGAATACCTATTGTTAAGGGACTACGCCCATTGTATATAGTTTAATTCTTTCAGTGCGAGGATCGTCTTTATAGTCTTTATACGTCAGGTCCCCGCGCTGAAAAGGTTAACCATCAGGCCATTGATGTCAGCTACAATGATTTTCAGTATTTTCATTGGCACTTGTGCTTTTTTAAGTGAAATGTCTCCGAAAACTGTAGCACATACATTTGTCGTAACATAGATGTTGAAATTCCAAGTATTTGTTATCCAGTTGAAGTTGTGGATCGCGGTAGCGAGACACAACTTCAACTGGATCAAACATATTAGCATCGCTCAGAGCTGAGCATTAAATTTGTGAAATGTTTCAATTCAAATTATACAAAAGAAGAACTTATGTGTTTCGGCAGCAGGACGAAGCTTTAAGTGAATGAAAATGTCTATCCTAGATGTAGAGCTTTAAGGTTTGTACATGTTAAACCTGTACTGGTCGTTATAACAATTACCTCTTGTCAGCAAGGTCAGTCAAGCGTTCTACCAAAAAACAACAACCTATAAGTAGACCAGTAGACGATCTAGGACAAAGTTGGCACCACGTTGTATCTGCATTGCAAATAGTTTATGCTCATTCAATCTCAGCTTTCTTATACAACTACGCCTTAGCCTGGCATATAGCCAATAGACTGTACGCAGCTTTACGCTAACATCTTTCCAAATGCAATTACATTCCAAACTTACAGGAAACAAGGGGCCAATATAATCAATATAAATGTAAAACCATTTGATCCACTACGTCTATATCTGTATTATTGAAACGTCAGCTGTTTCATTCATAGATATGTTTTTATTATTGGTAGTAAATTTTTTTTTGTGAGGGCAAATTTATCGATATTAGTATTTTCAATATAATTATAGGCCACTTCTATTTAAATACTGCGTACACTGTTTTTATGCGACATATACCAGTTTCTTAATACCTCAAAGCAGATATAGCCTTATACATTTGAGACAAGCGTCTATTCTACAACAGATTTTCTTGTGTGGGAAACCACATCAGAGCTGGTGTTTTCATAATATTGAAAGAGTAAAGTAACGAAAACATAAAAATGCCAAGCTCAACAATCTTAATCGTATAATCTGAAACATAATATCTAAGGTGTCATTTTGTTTATACATCGACGTTGCAAGTTTTTTCAATATTGGTATATAATTATGATGACTTCACACTGGGTACTGTTATATGTCATTGTACCAAACCACGACCATATCTATAATACTGACAATAATAGTGACTTTTGAAAGTTACAAATTGTATTATTGTAATTACTCATCTAGTGCCAGCCCTTAGAGGTGATCAAGTGAAACATTTAGTTGCGTCATTTTTGGTAATTCCGTGACCGACCACTAAATAAAACAATTATAGCCCTCATGCCTCTCGCAAAAGTATGGGCGTGTGGCGTCCTTTTTTAATTTTAGTATCTAAAAAAAATTCGCCCGAGTTTCTGCGAGAGGGTTGGTAGTTAAATTGTTTCTGTATTAATTGTAGAAAGCAAATGTATCACAAAACTAACCTCCGGAAGCAATTACGGTCACGGAATTACCAAATATGACCCACCTTTTTTTTTTACCGAAGCAATTATAGCGCGGAGTGATAAATAAAAAACCGTTTTATTGCGCGATAATTTCGGAAGTGATTTTAACTGTAATATCGCTCGCTAAAATGTACTATGTCAAAACATTGGAGACGCTGGCACAACATTAAACCAGAACGACTTATCGCGGACTCTGAAATGGGCTCAACATCGCGCTATGTTTTCGTCAGGCACGATTTACAGCTTATGCTGACTGTGTAAATGATCATTTCTTTGTCATAGCTATTAATATGTTTTTACTCTAAAATGATTGAATTTGAGTCGATGACCACCGCATGATATTTTGACAGGTGAGTGTGACAATATATAATATAGTAATCACATATCTCATATAGTGATTCAGTAGTATACCTTGAATAACATTGTTGATAAAACATATAAAATGTATTTAGATATTCTAAATATCATTATTTCAAGCAAATAATCGACTGGGCTCGACTGGTTTTAGTTTGTGTTTATGGAGTATCTATAATAGAATATTTTTGTGTGAGAAAGCATACAGGTTCATTTTGTGATAAAAGCATGAATATTGGCACACATTTTGCTCTTTACATGTGTGTGCATCTTAGTACAAGCGAGCTAAAGAGGGTGAGAGATCTCACGATGATGATGAAGAAGAAGAAGAAGAAGAAGAAGAAGAAGAAGAAGAAGAAGAAGAAGAAGAAGAAGAAGAAGAAGAAGAAGAAGAAGAAGAAGAAGAAGAAGAAGAAGAAGAAGAAGAAGAAGAAGAAGAAGAAGAAAAACGAATTAAATTTAAAAATAATTCACTGTGTCGTGTTTGTAGATAAGTTTACCGTACATGGAGTGGGACATCCGCGTGTGCACCAAGCAAGACGTGATGACAGATGACAGCAGAAAATAAACGAAGCTCTCTCCTCCTTGTTTTATTTAGGAAATTGTGAATGCATTTGTCATTCAATCTTATATCAATGGGAAAAATATTTGAGAGATCCATAACGTTGGCAGGCAATAATTAATGATACACGCTGATATTTTATGGTTCAAGTGTATGTGTGTGTGTGTTGTTTCCTTGTGAATAAATATGAATTTATATTTACATCATCGTCAAACTGTATTTACATCTTTACAGGATTTCTAGTTATGTCCCGTACTCTAAAAGCCAAGAATGCACTTAGTAGCTGCTAGTTGCTTAGTAGTTGCTACGATTGCTCACGACTCATTTAAACCACCTCCTTAGCAGTCGCATTTTCACGGCACAGTTTGGACTCAAATACGACAAGTGTCCGACAGGTGTGCGACAATCTGGTACACACGTGCTATATTTGCAATGCAGTTGGTGCACACGACGTTTTCTTTCAATCCATTTTTGAGCAACATTTCGTTTGCGATTGTGTGGTAAACGCGGCCCCAGGGTATCACATACTATAATGCCAAGGTGCATTATTATTATTGTAGGGTATAGCTATTATAATGTAAGGCATCATATAGCATCATATTGGCAGAACATGTCCGTTTGACTTAATATCAGGATTTAATAATTACACAGCTAGGATGTGTTATTAATAATAATTTTGACTATTGTGTATTATATAGGAATATGATATCATATTACATGTATCAAGATATGACAATGGCAAACTATAATGTGATACGACATGATTATTTTATGATATTATCACATTATAATATTTCGAATTTACATTCTCATAGCGACTTGTTGTTGTTTCTAGGAGGATATGCGATTAATGTGCAAAAAGCGATATTAAGTGATATTCACTTGATCACTATGCAATTTAATGACCCGGTATATGACAATGTATTGTTAGGATGTGCAATTATACAATCGGGATGTTATATTATCACTGATTATCATGTCAGTATATGACACCATAATGTCAGATTGTGACAAAAAAAATCAAAGCATATCAAATGTATTACAACATTATATCTGCACATGATTCAGGGTATATACATTAAGTACATAATTATGCTATTTAATGTAAAGGTTGATGCATACAAATTGCCATTTAAATTGAAAGTACATTATATATGTCGTATACACATGTGCATTATGCCATGTAGAATACACGAATATATTTTGATTATTGGGAAATAATCTTCGAACGAGTATTATGTTGATTACTGGGAAAAAATCTACGAGTGGGAATCAGTAATCAACACATATTAGATGTACTCACCAGCTTAACCTATTATACTAGTCTGTATTAAAATATCACATTCTCCTTATTATTTCATATCTGGGGCGCATTCACCAGTTAGACTAGATATAGAGACGAAAACCCCGTATTTCTAATTTTTGACATGGTTGTCAATAATTAGAAATCAGGAATTTCGTCTCTATATCTAGCCTAACTGGTGAATGCGCAGCACAAAAATGTAAAAACTTTTGCAGTTCTAGTCTATGGATAAAATAAAATCACCGATTTTTTGATGATTTCAGCCTGGGCCAGTCCCTTTCATTTGTATACAGGTGGATATCAGTCAAATTTAAATCTCTTAAACTCGACCTTACTGAAGATTTAACATATGTGTTAAATGTTATTATATCCGGGCCACGGTGACATAGGGTTGGGTGTTATGATGTATGGATAGTTGGGAGGGGGTGGTTTGAGAGAAGGGTGTTACAACGGGGATATTTCTTCTTTATTTCATATGGTCAAATAATTCTCACTTGTATCAATAAGTGTGGATTATTATTAGAAGATGGTGCAGATTATTAAAAAAACACAGTTTGTACAAAATAACCTAATTCAGCAATCGTTTAAAATAAAAATAAAAATATAGTAATCAATTAAAAATATGCCATCTTGATTTTCTTGAAATAAAAAAACTCTATTCATATCTGATGACATATATGGATGACTTCTGCGCTAGCCTGGATTAAACAATAATTATATTAAATTGTGTCATTGTGTTGACTTCGTTGCCAAGATATGATACAATCATATCTGGCTCTTACCGTATAATGATAGAATATTATATTATATTGTCAGGATGTGACTTGAAAATGCAAACTCAAATTAAAACTTATTTATTTGTGCTCATAAATACATTTGAGATCAATTGTAATACTTTAAAAAATGCAAGAGAGACCCGTAAAAATCTGTTAAAAAGTCGCTTCAGTGCCATGCAGTCACTCTATTTAGCTTGAGAACGGAAATACGGCATCAAGAATAAAAAAAATAGTCATTGTGTGGAGAGAAACGCGACAAAAAGATGACAATGTAACCACAAAAATAAAATAATAATTAATTCAAGAACGCTAGAAAATAGTGAGCTGAACATAATAAAGAATATAACGTTCGCAGGGATATTGCAAACGCTCAATAGATTTGCCTACGCTTGTCTCACTTCAGGCCAACATAGTAAAAGTCGTCCTAAAATCGAATCAAATCCATTCAAATACAGGATAATCCGATATCCAATTACATCAAGATGATGTTATGGCAGTATAATGTCAGCATAATGGCATGATGTAGCATTATGCCATAAAAATGTGTCAACAAAATGTCATGATATTGTGTTATTGAAATTTATAATTAATATAATTACATTATAATATCAGTATTAACAGCGGTATAATTTAATTCATTATAATGTCGGGATGTGTCATTTAATGTCTAAGTAAGCATCGTTTTTTCTAGATATGACATTATAATTTCATAAATAAACTTTGTACATGACATTATAATTCATGAGCAATGCTCTATTTACAATGTTAAACTTTTTTAATTTACTCTCAAGATACATCATTGTTCTTTCTGGATATATGGATTTAAAAAAAACCCGGCAACATATAAAAGTAATAAATAGGATCAGCATATGACATCATATGATTCACGGCACTATGTTATTAGTTTGTCCAGCAAGATATAGCATTCTAATCTCTGGATATACATACATACATGCATTTTCACTGTACAACACGATACTGTCAAAATAATTGCATCGTTACTTCTTCTTTCGCCAAACGTTTCAACTCTTCACCAAACGTTCTCTGAATGTTCGGCCGAAATTTTGAAAATATTCAAAATTCCGGCGACAATTCCATTTTCCGGTTCGCAAAAAATCTGAAACTGGCGAACAGTTGGGGAATATTTGGCGAACACTTTGCCACAATTTGGGGACTATTTAGACAATATTTGGTTATTTTTTCGTAAAATTTTTCCCGAATATTCATATATTAATCGCCACATGTGCCAGTTGCTCACCAAACAGTTTCTAAGCAGTTGGGGAAACAAAAAAAGAAGGAATCGGCAAATAATTTGCAAATTCAGCGATCACTAGGCGACGATTGTTTTGGTGCACAACGGGCGAATATGGCGATCATTACGTGAATATTCTGCAAACTTTTAGCGAAAAGGTATATTTCAGCTGTAGAAATGTTATAATAAGGCCTTGGAAAAGGGTGTAGGGTAGATCAAGCAGCATCACTTCTAAAAATCAAATAAGGATTGTAGGCCCGGGCTAATTCAGGAGTCATCATAATTATGTTCCCTCAAATAATCCGCAATTTATGCAAAGTGTTGGCTTAATTCTCAAATTAATTGTCAAATATTCCCCAACTGTTCGACAGTTTTGTGTTTTTGGCTACGACTTGGCGAGCAGTAGCGAGCAGTTGACGTACATTTGGTGAATCTGGCGAATAGTTTGCACAACTTGGTGAATATTTGGGGAAAACAGCAACTGTCATGTCCTCAGATAGATAGTCGCAGGAATTTTGAACATTTTCGAAACCTGAGGAGAACGTTCGGCGAACACAGACAACGTTTGGTGAAAGAGGAGAACGTTTGGTGAAAACTATAGGGTATGTTTGGGGAATATTTTGAGAATTTCACAAATTTATTTGGTAATAGCAAAATAGTCGCCAGCCCAGATAGCAATAGAGAATACCCTTATGGAGTTTAAGTGATTTAAAGTAGTTTAGCGATGCTTCAATCGAATGTGACAACTTGTCCCAAACGATTTTCAGTAAGGAACCGTATTTAGTAACCGAACGTTACACTATCATGATTATCATGCATGATAATATCGACATCGAAAGCGTCATATAACTTTAATTACCAAATTATGCAGCTGCTGGCTGTAATGTCCTGTTTGAAGTGAAACCATGCATAATGTTAGATGTGTATATTATTTAGAAAGAGCTGCTCGGTAACGAACACGAAAGTAGACATCTGTACTGCCAGTCGGCCATTCTATTTGCAATAGATTTGTCATAGGTTATTAGCATTGTGTAATACATTAGATATACACAAAATAGATAACAAATGCCCACAAGTCGTTCAGTTTTATTTCACATGGAATTTGTTATCATCGTACAGTAACAGGTATGTTATTTTTCGAATATTATTTTCTGCGACGTTGATTATAGAGTTATCATTGTAACCTTACATTTTGTTTCTATGTTCACGTTTGAGCTTTTTTACATTTGTTTTGAGATACACAAAACTAAAATGTCAGCTAAGCACTTTGAAAGTTAGTCGCCCTGTGTGTAATGTTTATGTGAGATATAAAAATATGTTGCTATTTAGAAAACAAATACATACCGCGAAAACATTAAAACGAATATAGAAATAAAAGGAGGTATTATAAATGACGACACAATTATGCTGAAATGAATAAATAAAAGAAAAAAACATAAATACAGAAATGAAAAATTAAACAGAAATGAAGACATGAAGAAAGCGATAAATATGGCAATTGCAACTAGGCTACTAGGCTACAAGGAAATAAAACAAGAAGAAATGAAGAATTATTAAAGGGAGAAGTGAAGGAAGGAAAGAAGAAAGGAAGAAGGGAAGAAGGGAAAAAAGGACAACATTGTAGAAAAAAAACAAGAAGGGCGAAAAGAAAGAAAAACAGAAGTGAGACTAAATTATAAGGTGCATCGTTTTTAGCTCTTGTAGGCATACAATACCAGATCATAAATAATAGCATTTTCAGGCAATCGACTCGAACCAGAATCGTGACGGTCTTATCTTAATATTAGAAGGAATGAATTAAATAATTAATTAGTAAATGAGTGAAGGTATGAAAGAATATGTAAGCCGGGGGTACCATATTGGCGGTATAAAAAATACGTTAATTCTCAAGCCGTCAAATACTATATTGAAATGACCTATTGTGTGTCTCTTTCACAGAAAAACTTGCAGAAACTACTGTTGGTGTCACACAGGGCTCCGTCATCGGAACAATCCTTTTTATAATTTAAAAAACGTTCAGCAAACATTATATGAGCTCACGGCTTTAATGTGTCACCTCCGTGCAGATAACACCCATATATATGTTACTCTATCATCATGTTGCCTCCAATATATGACAGTTATTACGAAAACATTACGAAAAATTCCAATATAATTATGCATCTGTATTAACATTATATGGCCAAGTTACATATTATAATACGTATAATACGAGTGTGGGCTGTGGGATATAAACTAAATATGTCGTATCATATCCTATGGTCTCCTACCAGTTAGTTAATAACACGTTCTTGATATACCGCAGCACAAAGGACAAAGTTCAAGTGTAGTTGAAAATGATCAGAACATAGGTCAACGTATTAGTTACAGTAAATCATTTCCTGATCACAATTATTCCTTATGCTTGTAGCGCATTATCAAACAACAAAACATATTTATTCTTAATTCTTCATTTATTTTTGTAATACTAATAATTGTGATCATTAGTTTTCGCAGCAAAATCTTTATCGATATATGAAAAAAAATCCTCTCATATTGCTCACATTTCTGTGTGCAGCGTGGCGATGAACAATTATGCCAAGCGCTAGCAATGGATGATGATTGTGCACAAAAATTATGTATACATGTTATACATTCGCTCTGTCAGCCATGCATGACACCATGTCACTAACGGGTTGTTTTTTTCGCTTTAAGCAGTAGATCTATATTGCTTTACCGGTTTGTCTTACAACATGAAAAAAACGCCAACCAGAATCTCACCTAAAATACACCTGAAATATCTTTAAATTAGCAAATCAAATCGGTTTCCTACGTGATTCATTTAAATTCAAATATATCACGCATATCAAATATATCACGTATATATGAATCACATACGAATAGTATAATGGACTACAATTTCCAGTCGCGACTGTCTATTCATGCTGTTTGGTATAATAGCGCTGGACAGTGTTTCCCTCTAACCACGCTAACAGTACATGGTATTGGGTGGGAGAGCTAGTGAGCAAGCACATCAATAATTACACACTTCTAGTCCAGTCAATTATATATGGCCAACAACAGGCCAGCCCACCACAACTTCCCACAGACGTTTTTATACGTTCTGAAGTTCAAGAAGGTCACAAGAATGCCATACTAAAATCTACCGCGATGTATACATAGCCAAAATTCAAGATGGTCACCGTAACACCTTATTTATTTTCACTTGTTCTGAATATGTTATATGTATGAGGCAGTTATCCCTAGAAGCCTCGGGTCCAAAGAGTAAATGGGGGGGGGGGGATAAAAAGACACACAGATTTTGTTAAGTAATTTGTTTCTATTCGTAAAAAAATAAATTATATATCATATTCGCAGCAAATACCACACGAAAACACAAATATCACTTGCAATGATATTTTCAAAGTTGAAATATATTACAGCTGATGGTTTAAGAGGCGTGACCCTGGTGCAGTACTTAACTCTGCTGTCTGTCACGTCGCAAATCGCGGGCTCATTCGCCGCTCTGATATTCAGGTTTGAAAGAAACAAAACGTTTTTTCTCCGCTCACTTCCCCGCTATAATAATATTATCGTATCAAGTTTGTTTTCGTTGTAGTCCAGGGGCTGGGGAGATTATGTGTGCATGAAAGGTGCAGAAAGTTTGGCATTCTTATTTGTTAATGTACCTATTGGAGGGCCAGAATCACGAGGGTGGACATCTGGGGGAGTGGCAGCAAGGGAGAAAATGATGTTTGAACATATTTACCCCTTAGTAAAATAGCAATTTTCGCTATTTTCTTAAATAGTGTGTGATAGTTATGAAAAAAAATGTAGGAGTGCCACAAAGCACCCTATCCATTACACATGGTTGCATGTACTGTTGTAGGTCCTTTTATGTGAATAAGTGCTTGCAAATCTTCAATAATGACTTTAAAATGCCAAAAAAGTGTCATTTTTATGCTAAATTTATCCATATGTTCTATAAAGTTTACATTTTTTCCCCTTTTTCTTGAAGGTTGATGATTTATATTTTTCCCAGGTAAAGCCATCCTATCCAGAAGACTACCATAAAAGTTATAGAGAGCTAACTACTGTACAGACGAAGAAATTAAATATTACCTTACCGTACCCCCTTAAATTGAAATTAACGTCTTATTTCGTGTTACTGCACTTATCTGCCTTATATGTCTATGTGTGTTGAATTTAGAGGAATTTTCAGGTTGCAGGTCCCGTTATAAATTAGAAATATCAAATTGGACACTAGGAGAATGTAATTTTATTTAATAATCAATTTATTTTTTAGGATATCACTGGACTTTTTATATAAATATTGCATTGTATCTTTCAGTTTTATTGCGATATTCATATACGTATATATTGCAGTATGCAGCAATGTCATAGATACTACTGAAGGTTAGTTAAGATTTCCATTAGGTAAGATCAACATGATTTTTAAATACATAGAAAGATCATGTTTTTCCAGAATATCGAGCTGGCAACTGAAAAGAGAAGAAATACCTTATCTGCTGGATGTCCTGCATTACCAGATAGACTATTGGAATTTTATTGGAAGCAATTTTAATAATGGATGTCCTTGGTATTCCACTCATAAGCAACCCCGAGGAAAGTATTGACACTGACATAAAGAAGTGCATAATATGTCAGATAGACACAAAGAAGGAACCAACCATCCCCGGAAAAGGCCCGTAAACGGATTTTTGAGGCAGAAACCATCAGAAAGGACATAGTAAAAAAGCGGTTGAAAACTATTGGTGATGAACCTTTCAGTTACCACACGGACAATCATTGTTATAAAACATATACACATCAGAAGTCAGTCAACAAGCACCGAAGGGCTTCATCTGTACCACCTGATCAAGCTGAGCGATGTCCTGAAACCACCAAGCGTAGCCGATCATTGGCAACAGCTCGTAACCCAGTGGAAGAGAAGGTTGACATATATACAAACCATGTGAATTATGTGGTCACGTAAAGTGCCAAGGAAGTACAAACATTGAATATATGAATCTGGAAGGGCTCAACATTTCCTAGAGGTTACAGCACTTTTCCAAGATGAAGTATACAAGCAAACCTGTGACATACAAGATATTTATGGTGTGTTTGCTGCAGACATATACTATCATCCTGCTTGTTTCAGAAAATACATCAAACGCTTTTTGAAAACAACAGATGTCTACCAGAAAAAAGTTGCTGGATAGTGTTTTTGAAGGCATTCATCATGGTCTGCTGCAAGGCAAAGGTTACCCCTTAAGCGATATCCGTGACCGCTGTAACAACCTGTTATCCACTGACAAATTTGACAATAGGCAATTGAAGGTACTTTTAACAGCAAAGTATGGTAATCAGATTCGCTTTTCAAGGTCAGGCTCTATTAAGAAATTTGCTATGATCTACCTTGACTGTGCTCCTTTAGAACAAAAGGCATAAAATGGTTGCACTGTTCCAAACACTCTACTATGTTATCCATAATGGACATAAGAGAACGCCAATGCATATCATGAATGCACAGGCAATACATGAGACATGCAAAAGCAGCTCTCCCATCCAAAGTTTCAATCATCTTGGTCTATGTATAGGGTATGATGAAGTACGGAGGTATCACACAGACATGGCAACTCTGACAGCAGAAAGAAGCAACCCTATCAGGAATTGGTGACAGCCATGACACAGTGTCTCAGCTGCACTTCCAACAAATAAAGACATATTCCAAATCAGCAAAAAAAACGATCATACCATCTTCTCATGAAGTCTTAGTAGCTTGTATGAAATGGATTAGCTTAACTATGAATGTATTCAGATGAAAGATGTGACAATAAGTTATGGATTACTGTAAGAACTCTCGTGGTCAGTAACTGGATGTGGAAGAACTGGCACAAATCCAACAACCTTTTCAGGAACATTATATTCTGTGACCATTGAGTTGAATGCACTCCATCATGACATCTCTTGCGATGCACATTTGCCTCCACAGTTGCAGTCTGTGTATCTGTCAGTTCCAGACGTGTAAGTGCGTGTGTCAATCTTTCAGCAGGATATTCATAGTTAAGCTTATCCATTTCATACAAGTCATCTAAGACTTCATAAAAAGATGGTATAACCGGTTTCTTTGCTGGTTTGGAATATATCTTTATTTGCTGGCAGTGCAGCTCTCAGAGTTGACAGTCTTTAATTCATGGATTACACCACTTTCTGATACAGTTGGTTTACATGAAGGATACGCTGGTTTATCCTGAAATAAGATTGACACTGTGTCATGGCTGCCACCAGTTCCTGATAGGGCTGCTTCTTCATAATCAAAATTGTCAAAGGCAGCAGGTGTGAAGGTTTCAGTATCAAAGTGACTTGGGATTGGTACATCATTGCTGTTTTTTCTGCTGTCAGATTTGCCATGTCTGTGTGATACCTCCGTACTTTATCATACCCTATACATAGACCAAGATGATTGAAACTTTTGATGAGAGTGCTGCTTTTGCATGTCTCATGTATTGCCTGTGCATTCATGATATGCATTGGCGTTTTCTTGTGTCAATTATAGATAACATATGGAGTGTTTGGAACAGTGCAACCATTTTACGCCTTCTCGAGATATATTATCTCGGTATCGTGGTCATTTGATTGTGCTTAACTACCAGGGTGCTGGAAATATGTATTACTGATATTGAACAAGGCACCATAACTTCAGCACATATTCCTGCACTTCCATCCCAGGCACTTACTAGTTCGTGCGCATCACAAAATTTATCCTGAAACCCAAATCCACGCTCAGCAGTGAATTTTGCAGAATTGTTGCACATTCATTTATAGGATCATTTTCCCGAATAGTTTCAGCCATTTGTTCTGAAGGAACACAGTCAAGGTAGATCATAGCAGATTTCCTATTAGAACCTGACCTTGAAAATCGAATCCATACTTTGCTGTTAAAAGTAACTTCAATTGCCTATTGTCAACTAACATGGTTGCTACAGCGATCACGAATATCGCTTAAGGGGTAACCTTTGACCATGATGAATGCCTTCAAAAACACTATCCAGCAATTGGTAGACTGTGTGCTTCTCTCTACTGGACGTCTGCTGTTTTCAAAGCGTTTATTGTATTCGCTGAAACAATCATGATGATAGTATACGTCTGCACCAAACACACCATAAATGTCTTGTATGTCGCAGGTTCGCTTGTATACTTGTAAAGTGCCAAGGAAGTACAAACATTGAATATATGAATCTGGAAGGGCTCAACATTTCCTAGAGGTTACAGCACTTTTCCAAGATGAAGTATACAAGCAAACCTGTGACATACAAGATATTTATGGTGTGTTTGCTGCAGACATATACTATCATCCTGCTTGTTTCAGAAAATACATCAAACGCTTTTTGAAAACAACAGATGTCTACCAGAAAAAAGTTGCTGGATAGTGTTTTTGAAGGCATTCATCATGGTCTGCTGCAAGGCAAAGGTTACCCCTTAAGCGATATCCGTGACCGCTGTAACAACCTGTTATCCACTGACAAATTTGACAATAGGCAATTGAAGGTACTTTTAACAGCAAAGTATGGTAATCAGATTCGCTTTTCAAGGTCAGGCTCTATTAAGAAATTTGCTATGATCTACCTTGACTGTGCTCCTTTAGAACAAAAGGCATAAAATGGTTGCACTGTTCCAAACACTCTACTATGTTATCCATAATGGACATAAGAGAACGCCAATGCATATCATGAATGCACAGGCAATACATGAGACATGCAAAAGCAGCTCTCCCATCCAAAGTTTCAATCATCTTGGTCTATGTATAGGGTATGATGAAGTACGGAGGTATCACACAGACATGGCAACTCTGACAGCAGAAAGAAGCAACCCTATCAGGAATTGGTGACAGCCATGACACAGTGTCTCAGCTGCACTTCCAACAAATAAAGACATATTCCAAATCAGCAAAAAAAACGATCATACCATCTTCTCATGAAGTCTTAGTAGCTTGTATGAAATGGATTAGCTTAACTATGAATGTATTCAGATGAAAGATGTGACAATAAGTTATGGATTACTGTAAGAACTCTCGTGGTCAGTAACTGGATGTGGAAGAACTGGCACAAATCCAACAACCTTTTCAGGAACATTATATTCTGTGACCATTGAGTTGAATGCACTCCATCATGACATCTCTTGCGATGCACATTTGCCTCCACAGTTGCAGTCTGTGTATCTGTCAGTTCCAGACGTGTAAGTGCGTGTGTCAATCTTTCAGCAGGATATTCATAGTTAAGCTTATCCATTTCATACAAGTCATCTAAGACTTCATAAAAAGATGGTATAACCGGTTTCTTTGCTGGTTTGGAATATATCTTTATTTGCTGGCAGTGCAGCTCTCAGAGTTGACAGTCTTTAATTCATGGATTACACCACTTTCTGATACAGTTGGTTTACATGAAGGATACGCTGGTTTATCCTGAAATAAGATTGACACTGTGTCATGGCTGCCACCAGTTCCTGATAGGGCTGCTTCTTCATAATCAAAATTGTCAAAGGCAGCTGGTGTGAAGGTTTCAGTATCAAAGTGACTTGGGATTGGTACATCATTGCTGTTTTTTCTGCTGTCAGATTTGCCATGTCTGTGTGATACCTCCGTACTTTATCATACCCTATACATAGACCAAGATGATTGAAACTTTTGATGAGAGTGCTGCTTTTGCATGTCTCATGTATTGCCTGTGCATTCATGATATGCATTGGCGTTTTCTTGTGTCAATTATAGATAACATATGGAGTGTTTGGAACAGTGCAACCATTTTACGCCTTCTCGAGATATATTATCTCGGTATCGTGGTCATTTGATTGTGCTTAACTACCAGGGTGCTGGAAATATGTATTACTGATATTGAACAAGGCACCATAACTTCAGCACATATTCCTGCACTTCCATCCCAGGCACTTACTAGTTCGTGCGCATCACAAAATTTATCCTGAAACCCAAATCCACGCTCAGCAGTGAATTTTGCAGAATTGTTGCACATTCATTTATAGGATCATTTTCCCGAATAGTTTCAGCCATTTGTTCTGAAGGAACACAGTCAAGGTAGATCATAGCAGATTTCCTATTAGAACCTGACCTTGAAAATCGAATCCATACTTTGCTGTTAAAAGTAACTTCAATTGCCTATTGTCAACTAACATGGTTGCTACAGCGATCACGAATATCGCTTAAGGGGTAACCTTTGACCATGATGAATGCCTTCAAAAACACTATCCAGCAATTGGTAGACTGTGTGCTTCTCTCTACTGGACGTCTGCTGTTTTCAAAGCGTTTATTGTATTCGCTGAAACAATCATGATGATAGTATACGTCTGCACCAAACACACCATAAATGTCTTGTATGTCGCAGGTTCGCTTGTATACTTCATCTTGGAAAAATGCTGTGACCTCTAGGAAATGTTGATCCCTTCTAGTTTGTTTGTACTTTCATGGTATTTTACCTGACCACATATTACACATGGTGTTGTATTATATGTTAAACTTCTCTCCCGCTGAGTTACGAGCTGTTGACAATCATCGGCTACGCTTTGAGGTTTCAGGACATCGCTCAGCTTGATCAGGTGGTACAGATGAAGATGTCCGTGTGGTAACTGGCATGTTCATCGCCAACAGTTTTCAACGATTTATGTCTTTTCTGATCGTTGCTGCCCCCAAAACCCGTTTACAGCCTTTCTCAGCTGTTTGGTTCCTTCTTTGTGTCTATCTGACATATTATGCACCTCTTTATGTCAGTGTCAATACTTTCCTGGGGGTTGTTTATGAACGGAATACCAAGGACATCCATCAGTAAAAGAGCTTCCAATAAAATTTCAATAGTCTATATGGTAATGCAGGACTTCCAGCAGATAAGGTATTCCTTCCCTTTTCAGTTGCCTTTACAGCTGGATATCCTGGACACACATAATCTTTTTATGTATTTAAAAATTATGTTGATCTTAACTAATGAAAATCTTAACTAAGCTTCAGTAGTATCTAGCTACATTGCTGCATACTGCAATGTATACGTATATATGAATATCGCATTAAATCTGAAATATATAATGCAATATTTATATAAAACGTCCAGTCATGAATATCCTAAGAAAATTAATTTATTATTAAATAATTTACAATCCTCCTAGTGTCCAATTTGATATATCTAATTTATAATGGGACCTGCAACCTGAAAATTCCTGTAAATTTAACATACATAGACATACAAGGCAGATAAATACAGTAACGCGAAATAAGACGTTAATTTCAATTTAGGGGGTAGGGTAATGCAATATTTAATTTATTTGTCTGTACAGTAGTTAGCTCTTAATAACTTCTATGGTAGTCTTCTATAAAGGATGGCTTTACCTTCAAGAAAAAGGGGGGAAAATGTAAACTTTCTGGAACATATGAATAAATTTGGCATAAAAAGGACACTTTTTTGGCATTTCAAAGTCCCTATTGAAAATTTGCAAGCACATATTCACATAAAATGACCTAATACCAGTACATGCAACTATGTGTAGTGGATAGGGTGCTTTGGGGCACACCTACATTTTTTTCATAACTATCACACACTATTTAAGAAAATAGCAAAAATTGACATTTTACCGAGGGGTACATATGATCAAACATAATTTTCTCCCTTGCTGCCACTCTCCCAGATGTCCACCCTCGTGATTCTGGCCCTCTAATAGGTACATTAACAAATAAGAATGCCAAACTTTCTGCACCTTTCATGCACACATAATCTCCCCAGCCACTGGACTATTGATTATGTTTACAAGATTCTTTTCTTCAGCATTGGCTTTTTCATTCTGAGTTACATATCCATAGACAAATACCCTGGCGTCTTATTGGACCATACTAAAAATATTGATAGCAGCCCCATTTCCAATGTCAAATACGTTTATGTGGTGTGACATTCTCGTATTGCATTTGCTATTTGATGGGCTCAGTGGTAAAACGAGTTGTGTGTCACACAGATGTATGACTTGTTGTGTGATTTGCCTCTGGTTCTATCTTGTAGAATAGTCTTGCAGATTATTGAAACAATTGTGCAAATAGGGGTGAAAGCACCAAATTTTGCACACTGCTCCATTATAACCTAATGAAAAATATTGGCTATGGAGCCAAGCCGAAAATTTATTTTGTCGGCGACACTCGGCCATTTTCCAAAATGGCCGCCAATACAACAAAAATTGCATAAATATCGTTTAAGAAGAAACTATGTTTTATGTATTATATTTTATGTATAAAAATGATATTTTGATAAATACATAGGTTTGTACATTAATATGAATTATGCACAATAACGGTAATATGCATATGGTCGACACTCACAAAACGTCGACATTTATGTACAGCTAATGCAAACTCAATTGACCCAATCATAACAGGTCGCTGGTCTTTAAAAAGTATACGATAAGGATTTTGTCAACGCTCTTTGGCAACTTAATCGATCTAAACAATTTACATTTTTTAGGATGGACATATAGGTTTAATATCCCTTTGCAACTTCTTGAAACCGTGAATATAATATGTAAGATACTACTAGCCTGTATCATCGATGCCATTCAAAATATTGTTAGCTAATTGGTACTATGTAGAGATCTCATATATGTAGCATAAGTATGCAACAAATGGAAACATGAAATCTTCTTTTTTTTTGTATGCATATATACGGCTTAATATTATGTATTATGACTATACATAGCACAGTTTATGTCATTGCTATAAAGTGCTTGGTAATTGAGTGATTGAATGCATTTGCATTGTTATGCAACCATCAGTGTACAATGACTTCCAGCAATATTTGCATAACAATAACAAAAAAGTAGGATATATAAGAGTTTTAAAAGCATATACTCTGTTTCATCAGACTTAAAATTTGATACTGTTGTTCTAAACAATCAAATTCAGTACAAATGATGAGGATTGATTACATTGATCACAATCACAACATTTTGTGTGGCTTTACATTTTAGTTGTTCTACTGAAAATGTCACGGTAAAAGTTTTTAAAAGAACATTCAAGTTGAAAGATAAGTGACTAGAACAATGTTATGAAAAAAACAGCACAGGAATTCAGTTGTGAAATTATAGATATATTACATCACGAAGAAAACAATAAAGGAATTGTGAAATATCGTGTATCAATGGAGTGTACTGACACAAAAACTATAGATAATACAAAAAGTTGTATAATATGAACCAACGAAACGATACACATGCATATTTATGCATATGCAGTCTCACAGTTTTACTATTTTAAGTGTCTCTATTTGAAGCAATTAAACAACTTCATTAAGACTTTGTGATACCTAAATTATAACATAAAGTGGTGACAACTTGTAACAATAGAATGATGGATATAGTGACAGGCTTATACAGTATAGTAAAAATCAGAGAAACTTCACAGGCTGAGAGTCCAAGAAGCGTATTGTTCATCAACGTGATTGACAATGACTGATATTTTTTCAACCTCTACAACCACATTACTCTATTGACCATATACAGCCTTATTTCCAAGATTCACCTTTACATCTACTCCTTCCACTTTCGCTTCTATGGCTACAGGCCCCATTTACATCCATATTCGCCAGTTCCTATTCTTCATCCACTTTCGCCAGGTTCCCTCTGTAACACAGTCCCCTACGCAGCCACATAGCCATATATCACATTTCCCCTTCTACAGCCACAATCCGCAAGCTGCTTTCTGTCATCTCTACAACAACACTCCGCATATAATCATATACAGCCACATTCCCCGAACGACTTGATTAGCACCCGTTTCAGAAAAAGGCACACTTATAAATTTCCTGCTACAGCACATGTCCCAGGCCTCTTAATACAGCCATATTTTAGGGTCATTTCTACAGCCACACCCATAATAAGGTATCTCTCTAGAGCCATACTTCCCATCTACAGACCCATTTCCCAGTTCTCTTCTGCATGTACATTTTCCATGTTCCTTTCTAGTATCATTTTCAGGTACCTATCGACAGGTCCTTCCACCAGGTACTATCTAAAAACACTTCCCTAGATTTACGTATACAGATACATTAGAATAGGTTATATGCAAATTATCGTATAAGTTAACACTGTCATTAGCACAAGAGCACTAAAGAGCGCATGTATATGCCATTGTGTATTATTGTGATATGTCGGATCTTTGTCCAGCAAAAGCTAAAACAACATTGACCATAATAATTTCCTCTTCACACTGCCTGTGAATCGCTTATACAAATATGCAGCATTAGCCCATTCGACCATGGAATACGCTACATCACGGGAGTATTAGAACGATTATCCAAGGAGAGCACCTATTAAAAATATTGACTCTAAGCGATTGATTTGGAAACTATTTCAGGCATCCACAGACTGATGTATTAGCGGGTCCCATCGACTAATGCATGTTGAGCATTCTAGACATATTAATTTATCAAATGTCATATTAGACTATTTCCGTGTCGGTATTTGTTTAAATCCCTGTGTTCCTCACTTTTTATGTAATCAACCCAAGTGATAGGTAGGCATATTGCATTGTTGACCACGGCACAAATCAGATGTTGTATCAGCCGAAAACGTCGTTCAGGTTTCAAGAAAATGAAATGAATCGGGCTTTAGGCCACCTTTGTGCACATATAGGCTACACTGGGCCAGGAGAACCTCCTGAGGATGGTGAGATGATTGAGATGACACTGTCCTCCAGACACAGGATTCGAAATTCGAACCCTGGCGGTCTGAGGCGCAGCACGCTACCTCTCGGTCACGGAGGCTCCCCACAAAATTGACTTTCACACGTGGATGGGGAAGAAACATTTTTGTTTCTTTCAAACCGTCGAGACCGGGAACCGAACCCCGAACTATGGCGTGAAAGGCAGCGGTGCTAACCACTACCCTAGGGCCCCCGCCCCTCAGGTTTCAAGAGCATTACAGATAATTTGCATCATCTCCATGATCGAACTGTAAACTGTGAAATCTACCTATATCTACCTATCCATGTAATAACACAGATGAAGAGTCGTGAGTTCGATTTTATGCACTTGACAAAAACATCTGTTCTTTCAATCCGTTTATTCTGTGAAACGCAGTGACGTCACTCGGTAAAAACAAGGTTATATAACACCCCCTCTCTCATACATCATTCTGTGAAACGCGGTGACGTCACTCAGTGAAAACAAGGTTATATAAGAGCCCTCCCCCATACTTCATTGTATTAGCCAGCTCGGTGAAAACAAAGGAGGTCGAAGTCATTGAGTTTCACAGAATTGATAATAACATGACAAATAAAGAAACCTGCAACATAATGCATTATGTTGTGTGACTAGAGAATACATTATAAATAATAATATCAGAAAACTACGGAATATTATTTTATATTTATATATTGATAGGAACACTTTATATGAACATTACATAATTCGCGAGGTTTAATAATAATGCTCACCTCAACGTGCCAACACAACGCCAACCCAAAGACTGGCTCATAATAATAACCATTTATTATGTTGCATGAACTACAACGTGAAAATCACAATCCGAGCTAAAACTGTGATACCTAAAATGATTGAAACGGTTCAGAATCGCGACAGTATTTACAAATTAAGAACTACTTTGCTTTATAAATATGAAACAGAAGATAATATCAGCCAGCCAGCTAGGTGGAGAATGAAAGACGGACGGGATTCCGCAAAAAATAAAACACTAGTAGCTTTACCTGGTTGGCCAAGAAAACGAGCCATGGCAACCAGGTGAACATCCTAAACAGATAGCCCCAAACTAAACGTAGGATTAATTACCCACAATTAAAACCAATGACAAACACTCTCCTACAGAACTACTGCGTTATGTTTCAAGTTCAGTAAGTATTGTGGTATATTCTTCAGGATCACTCTAAATAAATAAGGAAATATAGTTTTTGTAACTTGATAGTATCATTCTTTTATTATTCATTTGAATCCATTCCTGTTTGGTATAAAACAATGCCACTTAAACCGTCACCTTAGCCACCAGATAGACAAAAACAACACGGCACCCTACATGTCGTCACCTTGGTATTAAATGGGCGTACCTATTACATGACAAAGTGGCAGAAACGAACTTTTAATACCATGCTGATGATGTGCCTGTGTCACTACCCATGCGGCTGATGGTAACTTTCCTAACCACCCTTCTGTTCGACGCAATGTGATTAGTTTTGGTTTTTGAATCGGGATAGGAGCTATGTCCACGATTTAACCATTTAACCGCCGGTGCCGCATATATTCGGGTATTCATTTTTTATTAGCACATTAACTACCACATTTTAAATATGTTGAAGATAAAATGTGACATCAACCAGCAAGATTTGAAAAGAGTTGACTTCCATTTTGTCAAATCTGAATAAATTTCACTCATTTGAAGTTGTGGATCGCGTCAGCGAGACACAACTTCAAGTGGGTGAAAATTCAAATTGAATAATTTGGCGCTTAAAGGGTTAAAAACTTTCCGGTTGTTATACTTCAGTCAAACTCAAGTCATAATGATAGGGAATAAGTTGTCCAATTGGAGTTTGTATAATATTGGGTGAATGTTAAGGATAAGTTTAGATATATCACTTCAAAAATCTACTATATAGCTCATCAGCTCTGTCTTATTAATAACTCGAAATAGTATAATAAACTATTTTGATTAGAAGCATGGTAAAATACATGATAAAATAAGGATTTATAGCGTACACCATGTGTGAAAATGAAACCTTTCGCCTTCGAAAGCAAAACGCAAAGCACATTATTAAACAAGAATAATTTGCACGGTGTATAGCAGCAGAAAAAATAGCTCAAGCTGTAGTTGTTGAAGTTACAGCGGAATTGAAATATTTGATTATTTAGACTACACTACAGGTAAACGACGAAATAGATTTGTACTATGCCATTTTAACTATGATTAGTAAACAGAATGGTTTTGACAATAAAATTACTCACCGATGATTTTCACATATAAAAACAAAGGAATATGGTTACCAAAGATCAAATAAAAATATTCAACAACTCTGACACTGATATCAATGAACATTGACTATGCCTAACCACTTGAGATTATTTCATCTTCTATTACGCACAATCTCAGGTACTGTATGTTTAAATCATTTATTATATATACGAGTAGCTTATACGTTTACCTGTTTTAGTACTTTATTGTTGCTGCATAATTTTAATTATAAAATTCAATTAAACTGTTATCCTAAAGA
Source organism: Flabesymbios commensalis (assembly GCA_964017125.1). NCBI lineage: Eukaryota > Metazoa > Annelida > Polychaeta > Terebellida > Flabelligeridae > Flabesymbios > Flabesymbios commensalis. The sequence goes on from OZ024903.1 coordinate 43,204,870, forward strand.
AAGTGGATGATATGAGGTACATGCAGGTCGACCGTTTCATTTTACACACCAGCGTGTTTCAAAGTAACCCTTTACCCGCCATGGTATAAATATTAACCCACAACTTCAAGTGGATGAAAATTACTTATTTTCTGTTTAATTTGACACCCAAAATGTAAAAATCGTGTGATTTTTCATTCACAATAACAGTGATTTGGTACGTTTATTAAAGTAGTGGTTAGCGGTGAAAGGGTTAATATGTGAGCAAGGGAAAATAATAGTCAGGCTCCTTAGTGAAATTATATTTACCAGACGGACAAAAACACCAAAGAAGGACATAATAAAAAGATCTATCCGTTGAGCCATCGTGAATTCCCAAGTTCTGTTCTTGCCCAATCTCGCGAAATCCAAAATGGCCGCCACTTCACCCGTAAAATAACAAGAATAGTCAATAAAATTATGTTTTTATGAGAAATAAACGGTTATATGGCGATTAAATGAATTTTACTCTTAATACTATCACATATTAAAATATCAAACATAGAAAATGATTATTTATCTCGCAAAATCCGTGATGGCCGCCACTTTACCTATGAAATAACCAGAATAGTCAGTGAAACTTCGTTCTTGTGGGAAATGAACAGTAAATGACAATTATAATTTCAAGGGTATCACATATTAAAAATATTAAAAATAAAAATATATATTTTTGATGTCCAATCATTTTGAACCTGCATGTCAACTAGCGATATCCATCGCCAATATATCAGTGAAAAAACATGTTTCACGTCATGATACCATGTCTAATGAATGCACGACGAAAAAAAGGCCGTAATGCAATTAAACAACTGCAAAACAATATGATAAGCTACTAAGCAACCGACTTCCTCAACTTTTCGTGAAGAGGTACAAATCTAAAATAACAAAAAAGTAACGGTTATATGAATGTGACCGAGTGATATGAAACTCCAAGTGATATCGCATGATGTCAGTCAGTAAAGACTAATCATTTTTATTGAACAGAATATAAATGAGAATCATATATTATATAGTTTGTTAAAATCATACCCGTCCTTGAGATTGGCCATATATCATTTAAGTATGTAAGGGGCTTACATCTGATAAAATTACAAAAAGCAGCATTATCTAACGAAAACAATGGAAATACATTTACCGAAACAAAAGCAAGGTGTAGCTTATGTAAATAAGCTAACATGTTGTGGTTCCCGTATAATACTTGTAGAACGATTGCACAACATTATTCCTAATTTAGATAACTTTTTATAATAAGCAAGCCAAGTAAAATACAAGAAGCATTTTTCAAAGAAACAAATAAACACAATTTAAAATATGTATAATACAAGACTTAATAATGCAAATAATTTAGTTTTTTTAATGAAAAATATTGCAGGTTACTTAGAATGCGATATGGTAGTATTACTTATTTAATGAAAAAAGAGCAGTATAAATTGACCTTTTTGTTCTCAGAGCCAGGGAGAAACTCATTTCAATTGCATTTATTTAGCAGCTCTTGAAATCTGATCCCTCGTTTCCCGGTCCGCCTCTTGTAAGCCATTTATTGATATGTAGATATCGCACCTGATATTTATTCTAGTAAAAATGGTAGAATAAGTTAAATGAATATTCAATAGTTTATGAGTCGAAATTGATGTAGTTCATTATGTCTGACAGTCAGAAGAGTAAATATAGCTATCTTCCGTGTGCCAAACATAATAAATAACTATCCTGCTGAGGTGTAAACTTGGTGTTAATTTGTTTCTCTATATCAAAAAGTAATTGTAATTATAATCACTTAAATTATGTATTTTGAACTAAATATGATAGACATCACCTGAGTAAAAACCATAAAACACATTCTTGCAAATTAGTTATGTAGCTTTTGCTGGAAGGAGTGCATCTTACGGTTTTATATATCAGGCCTTCTAGACAATGTGCTAACTTTCCTTTTTTTTCATTGATATTTTTTTGCAATTACTCTGTGATCTACCATAGCTTCCTCTGATTCAACAATTTTTTGTTGATTGTTTTAAAGAACGCCGACTTCGTGGATGTGTTTTTCATTTTGGGTGACTCTATCGAGGATATTCCACTCATAACGTTGGCAAACAGACTGTTCGTGTGTTGCTGTTCAGATTAAACTTGCACATCTGATGCAGGTCATCTTGTTCTCCGCCTTTATCACACCTTTGTTATTTGCCGTTTTGCTGTTTATTTCACCTTTGTGTATTTTACACTTTCACTCTTTGTGATAACGTTTGCAGCTTGTTTACGACAAATTTCAAGTGACATACACCTCTGACATAAAATTTAAAGTGTAATAGTATGTCAGCTGCACATAACGGTACACGTTCAATCCGGAGGCATTTTCATACTTCAGGGTTTCTGATAAAATATTATTTAAGTTTGATATATACATTTTAATAACTTTCTTATTCGTTTTTCTCTTTATTTTTTTATTTCCTTTATTATTGTATTAGACCCTGATTGACAGCAACACATGAATGGATCGTGACAAACGCAGACTTAGCTCGTCAGACACAGATTCGCCAAAACCTGCACATAAACAACAAAGATTGGGTGATTCTGATGTAGTTTATGAACTTAACATGACGGAACAGAATGAAGATACATCGCCGGGTGATGCTCAGTTATCTCAAGTGTTTCACCAAATGAATCAGATGAAAACGGATATATTAAAATCATTTGAATCAAAACTCGAAGAGACGAAGGTGACTGCTGAAAAGATCATGATTAAAGAGACGGAGAAACTGAAAAAAGCAATGGAAACTGAATTTGAAAAACTTGACGGCCGCGTAGAAGACGTTGAAAAACGCGCACTGGAAACAAGACGTAATGATGGAGATGACCCTTTCGACCCACAGTCATCTATTGTAATATTTCACATGAAGCCGCAAGGGGAAACTGAATCAACAGAACAGTTAAAAAGTGCCGTGAACACAATGCTTACTGATGGTCTAGAATTACAAAACATACAAGTCCTTTTGGTGGCGCGCACGCCATCCCGTGACGGAAAACCTGGTGTTGTCAAATGCAAGCTCAGCTCCAAAGACGCTAAAATTCATATATTACGTGCAAAAAAACTATTGACAAGAAAACCCGGCTTCGAGTCCTTATATATCCGCAGTGCACAGACACACACGGAGCGCTTCATAGATATCAGTACTCGAACCCTACTTAAGGAGCTACCTGACGGTCATCGCTATCGTATTACTGGAAGTGGCAGAGTGGTGAGACGGGATCAACAAGAAGGTGGACCTGGTGGTAGAGACGGGACTGGTGGTGAAGATCAACCTGGACGAGATGGTGGACTACAAGGTGGCGATGACAGAGGTGGTGACGGTGGTGGTTATCGTGGTGGTGACGGTGGTGGTTATCGTGGTGATGCTGGTGGTGACGGTGGTGGTTACCGTGGTGGTTATCGTTGTGGTGCTGGTGGTCGCGGCTTTCGTGGTGGTGGACGTGGTGGTTATCAAAGGCGAGATAGACGGTAGGAAATAAACCAGCCTTCAGAGCGACTGGTGAGCATATCTACACTACATGTAAATGGGTGGACTGCGCATAATGGTGAGTTGAGAAAACAAATTATTTCCAATCTGAACTCGGATATTATATGCGTATGTGAAACACACCTACATTCAACTGACTCTATTGTGTTCGATGGATATAAGTGGTACGGATTCAACCGAACAGGTCTACATATAAATGCTAAACGACCGTCTGGTGGTGTTGGGGTTTCGATTAAAGAAACATTATTACAAATATTCAAAGTTTCTATGTGTGATAAAATATATGAAGGTATACTTGGAAACCAGTTGCAAAACATATATGCCGATTTTGTATTGCAAGTTTATGCATGTTATTCGCCGCCAGAGGGGTCCCCGTGGGCAAATAGCACCCAATTATTTGGTCATATCATTGCACAGTTATGTTTATCTAGTGAAGTAGATGCCATCTTCTTTTTGTGGTGATTTTAACGCCAGAACCGGTTGTTTAAAAGACCGTATTGATGATATTGATAACATACCCCAACGAAATGTCATAGATACAAATACAAATGCATATGGTAAACAATTTATAGATTTTCTTCAAGAAAGTAAAATGTGTATTTTAAATGGGAGAGTCACCCCTGATAAGAATGATTTGACTTTTGTATCTAAGAGAGGCTCTTCTGTGGTTGACTATATTATCACACCCCACGAATGTCTAGATCAATGTGTATCATCTCGAGTGGATCGTGTTAACGATATCCTTGAAAAATACAACCTTTATAGTATGTTATCGAATGTTTGCAAAGCACCAGATCACTCTGTTGTTACAATAACTATAAGATGTAATATTGATGTATCGACTGAAGAACATGAAGTTTTCAATAATAACAACTGTGTAACAAATGAAACAAATCTACAGCATAAAAAGTATAAATTTGAATCGATTCCACCTGAATTTATGAACAATGATATCTGGAAGCACGCAGTTTCCGAATTAATTATGCATATAGAATCTTCTAATTTCAGCAAAAAATCTGTTAACGAATTGTATACAGATTTATGTGATGTTTTATTTCAAGAAATGGATAACTTTCTGGATTATAATAATGTATCTACCAAAACCAAGAAAATGTTTAAAAACTACAAACCATATTGGAATAATGAGCTAACTATAGCATGGAAGAATATGCATAACAATGAAAAAAATTTCAGAAGATGTAAAGCTACACATGAAATCAAATGTCAGTTCAGGCAAAGGTTTTTAGACGCCCAAAGAGCTTTTGATAAGTTATTACGGAAAAAACAGAGAAATTATAATACAAAAATTATATCTGAGATAGAATGTATGCAATCACATAATCCTACAGATTTTTGGGACAAAATTAATCACAGAGCCTGTAGAAGTTAAACATAAGTGGGAGCAGGAGTTTAAATCTCTATTTAACCCTATTAATAACGTTACCAGTGATAATTCTGAGGAGTTTTTGACACGAGTTAAACGGCTAGAATTAGAGATGGATCAACCAGGATATGAACAGTGTACATTTCTGAATGACTCATTTTCATTTGATAAGATCTATAAAAGTATATGTAAACTTAGCAGTAAAAAAGCTGTGGGTATAGACTTTATTCCAAATGAAGTTTTAAAAAATGCTACTGTTGTCACTGTTTTAACAAAATATTTTAATCTTGTATTCAGTACAGGTTGCTTGCCTACTTCTTGGTTGAGATCTATAATTAAACCGATACAAAAGGTGCAGGTAAAGATCCTTACATACCTATGAATTATAGGGGAATATCATTAATATCATGTGTTGGCAAGCTTTATTCTGCTGTGTTAAACGATCGACTAGTTGAATATCTTGAACTTTTGAATCTTATAGCCGATGAACAAAATGGATTTAGAAAAGATAGATCTTGTGAAGACCATGTATTTGTTTTAGATTCTGTTGTTAAAAATCGGTTAAATAATGGTCAGTCTACATATGTGGCTTTCGTCGACATGGCTAAAGCATTTGACTGGGTCAACAGAGATTTTATACTTTATAAACTGTTACTGTCCGGAGTGGAAGGACATTTTTTTAAATCTGTGAAGGCAATGTATACCAATACTGAATCATGTGTTAAACTTAATAGAATGTGTACAGACTTTTTCGACACAACCAGTGGGGTACGTCAGGGGGATGTATTATCTCCCACGTTGTTTTCTATTTTTATTAATGATCTTGTTGAAGACCTGAGAGGTTTGAATTTGGGGATAAACATTAGTGAGTCCCAAATATTTGCTCTGCTGTACGCTGATGATATTGCCCTTATCGCAGATTCTCCTGAAAAGCTACAACAACTTATTCAACATGTTAAGCTGTGGTGTGATAAATGGAGATTAAGCATAAATACTGAAAAATTGTTCATTTTCGTAAAAAAACAACACCTAGAACTGATCTTATATTTATATTTGGTGATGTCACACTTAAAGTCGTCTCTTCTTATAAGTATTTAGGAATGGTTTTCCACGAACATATAGACTATAATGCATGTGTAGACATTTTAACGAGCTCAGCTAGTAGAGCTCTCGGGTCAGTCATAGCAAAATTTAAAACATTTAAAGACGTAGGTTTTGACACTTTTAATAAACTTTATCATTCTATGGTAGTCCCGATTACTGATTACTGTTCCAGCGTCTGGGGTTATGGGATTTTCCCCAAAGCAGCTAGTATTCAGAATAGAGCAATTTGCTATTTTTTAGGCGTGCACAACAAAGCTCCATTAGCAGGTCTTCAAGGAGAAGTGAATTGGATAACACCAAGGTATAGACGACATTTATGTAAAATTAGATTTTGGAACAGGTTGACTCGAATGGATCACACAAGGTTAACAAAGAAAATTGCACTGTGGGACAAATCAATATGTGTAAAAAATTGGTCTTCTGACATGAAAAGTATTCTTCTGTCTATAAATAAATTAAATGAATTTGAAACTCTTGAAGCATTAAATATCAATGGAGCACGCAACCTTTTGACCCAGAAAATGAATGAGAACTGGAAAACCGATATATTATCCAAACCAAAATTGAGAACATATGTAACATTTAAAAGTGTTTTACAGACAGAAGAATACCTGAGAAATAATATTTCCAGACATAAACGTTCACTATTAGCTCAATTACGATTAGGTATACTCCCACTTGAGATTGAAGTAGGAAGATTTAGAAATATACCCGTTGAAAATAGACTGTGTAAATGTTGCGATAATAATGTTGTAGAAAATGAATTTAATTTTGTACTGTTTTATACTCCCAACATAACTTCACCCCCGATCTTGATGTACAAATTAAATTTTTAAATATTATGAGCACACAATTTAAATTTATTGCTACTTATTTAGAAAAGGCATGGAAGACACGTCAATAATTTTTATTTGGAGAGTAATCGCTCATATCACTCATAACAATATACATAATTTTTTTTAATGATAATTTAAACTGACTTATAAGCCAGAAAGCTGGGTACTTTTGTATTAAATATGTCATGTGTGATTAATGTACATGTCAGTCAAATAAACGATACCATACCATATATAAAGTAGATTAAGATGCTTTCCTGCTCACGTTATGACCAAAAGAATTGCGATTATTCTGCAGAAAGTATTGCTGAATTCCGTGAATGAACGACAGCCACTTTCGAGCTCACAGTATTGAAATAAACAGTGGTTTTAAGTATTAGGTGATTTTTTTCTTTCAAATAACCAAAAGAAGAAAATGATATGTCTTAGAAAGGTTTCTTATGTTTATTGTATAGTATATGGAAAACATAATGTTCGTTTACCAGGAAATGCGATGAATATTATTTTTAAATTGGCGGTCATTTTGGATTTTCGATTTTCTGGAAAAGCAGAGCCAAAATAAGAAGGCTCAACGACTAAATTGCATCATTTGCCCACACAGAATCTGTGTACCAAAGTTGGTGCTTTTTTTCCGCCCGGTAAATATAATGCTAAAAAATGACGCTAAGGAACCTGACTATAAGTACTGGTGTCTCCATTCCCAGTAAACACAACGTCGAAGACGTTGGGCCGACGTTGTATAAATGTTATAAGAATGTTTTGTGTTTACTGGGTTACTTCTGCTGAATTTAGTTAGCTTCCCAGGTTAATTTTCGGTCATCAATCTTAAGAGGTTTATCGTTCAATGTCTGGTAAATTTGGTGTGATAATTGTTCCCACTATAATTAGATGAACTGCCGATGTGGAGGAAATAATAAACAATTGTAGGACTATATATTCATGATAATTTCCCCTCAACATAAGCTAAACGTGTGCGTGTCATTTATAACCATAATATTATTGATTTATAGTAATATACATAATGACATTGCTGCGTAAAACATTACCTGCGCATATATCGCTCTCCGCCATGAAGGTTTGCGAGTGGATCTTCATTATGATAGGCATTTAATCATGATAATTACCCGGCTAAACCAGGCCACTCGCATTTCGCATTGCATTCGCGACATCAGGGTAAATAATTATGTGGTATCATTGCAAAAATCGGCAGAGCAAATATCACAACCATTTGTTTTAGTTTTAATCAGTTAATTTTGCCGTTCACATATTACAGAAGTTGAATCAAGAGTGGAAATGTATCTTTGGCCAATTAGAAATTGACCTTTCAGACCACGTGAAAAAATCAGTTAACACGTCATTTCGCTGTAATTCTAATTATGGTGCACCTCGATACACAAGCCAAAAAGTTTTATATATGGTATTGATGTGGTATGTAAAATGGTGGGCCATGGACCATATCGCGTCGACGGTCTAAACATCAATCACGTGCCAATTAGAGAGTGAGACCAACCGTGTACAATCAGTGAGAATGATGATGGATAACGACGACGACGACAATCTTTGATGACGATGATGATGATGCTGTCCGGTTTTGTTAATGATTTATGGGAGGGGCCTTGTCACCCTTTCTTGCCTTATAAACATAGTCAGCCTAGCGCTGGATTGCCGGCTGGACAGCGAGTCCCACCCTTAATCTAAATCTTGGGTGATCTGGTTCACACTCCCTTCATGTCCTCCTCTGCATAGGCCCTACTCTCCTTTCACGAGCCTAGTAGCCTGAAATTAGCCCATATCTTGGCCAATCTGTGAAAAAAAATCATAGGAAGCTAATTTAAACTGATTTGGGTGGGTATTGGTATGGTCAATGGTCACAAAAAGGTAAGAGACAATTTTTGGTTGGTGACGCATTTTGCACTGACACCGAAATATGTGAAATACCACTCACCCCACCCGTTTAGGCAGCTTACCACCGCTAATTTTTACTGTATCTTTTTGAACCGTTGGACCCAGAAGGTCATGTGATCCCTCAAAATTTGCGCAATGGCCATGTCATGGGGGAGGGGTCGGTAAGATATTTGTATACTCTAACATCGAGGGTTTTAAAAATATCGACCTAAAACTAAATGTGACATAATAAAGAAAACCGTTACGACCATTCATCGTGTTGATTATTTCCTTTTGTATATTTCGCACATTGTCCCGAACTGGGATACGCCACATCTGTTTCTCTGTTGGGCGTAAAGGGCCTGTCTACTGCGTTCAATTTGTCAACTCTATTTTGTTTCGTTATTTTGTAAATTTATATGTTACTTGCATGTTCATATTGTTGCCAATGTGTTTATTATTTTGTTTATGTTTTTTGATGGGGGACATATTATCGATTTTAGTGCAACAAAATTATCAAAACAGCTTGGTGACGTATCACAGATTTGGATTTAGGTTTCAGCTTTCGTCCCCTTGGATTTGAAAAGGGTGTATCTGCCGATTTGTAAAGTGGCAGATACCCCTTTTATAACCAGGAGACGCTTTTAACAAAAATTGTGAGGTTTTTTATATGTCTGTAGCAGTTAATATCGATATACGTTCCCATAACATGTATTTTGAAATCCTATTTTAAGCTATGTATCCCATAAACCAGCCATAGACCAGCAGCCAAGGTTGTCACCCTTGCAAAAACAGCCCGAACCAGGTTTAATATACAGGGTATTTTGGCAGGGGAAAATGTGTAGAATCAAAATCTGAATGATGCCAAGCTGGAATCATTGAATGTGATTTCTTATTCAGTGGCTTGCTAGATGGTCGCCGGCGTATAGTCATACTTCGGAAATTGTGTAGATCGGTTAATTTTAGCTCAATTTTCTTTTGTAATACACCTTTTAAATTTGTTTGATGGTCAGTGAATGTATTCAGACCACAATTTTGTGCGAATATATTTTGAGGACAATTTAACCCTTTTAACCCAAGAAGCTTTCAGTAAACACCACTATGGCAATTTATGCTAGCAATCAATCTAAATAATGAGCAGATGTAACATTAATATAATATCATTTTAGAAAACAATTATTAAAAAAACACAAATAAATGTTCCAAAATGGTTTTCTATTCAATGGTTGGAATAAAGTGTTTTTTGTAGGAAACCATTATCACGGATCAGTGACAACACAGATTGTATCCTCTCTAATAATTTGTGCATGTCACGACACGTCTTCGTTCGAGTATCACATGTTGTAATTATTATCTTATTGAAATTAATACAATCAGGACATCTTGCAGATATAGCAGCTTCAAAAAGGGTAGAACTGAATCCTGTTACAAATAACACAAACGTATGCATGTGGATATATTCCAGAATGTACTCATTTGAAGCCATGGACAATATTGGAGGATACTGGGAACCAGCTATATATTGTCTATTCAATTAACTGAATGATTTAAAATTCACTAATTAATAATATATAAATTATATTTTACTGTGCCGTGTTTATACTCAATTCAAAATTGATGTATCTTCTATAACAATCACACAATTCATCATAATATGTACTTGCCAAGTAACTGATAAGAACGTAAATTGCTCATGATGAGGGAGGGATATATAGTATGAGATCAGTTGCTGGTACGTGACAAGAAACTTCAGCTAAAGATCATAGAGAAATTCCAAGAGTGAGAAAGAGAAAAATGCTTTACGTTGCTTTGCACATACCATGGCAAGACAGACATTTTGATTAATTACATATTCGTATAGGCCTACCATACAGTACTGGAGGCCACTTCGGCCTGTCGATGATAGCATGCTGTCAGCAACAAACATAAGATCAGACCGTACTTCCAACTTCCAAAAGTCATAATTATTCTATCATGTATATATATATATATGAGCATGTACAGATTGTGCGGAAGTAAATAATTATGCATTACACGATTGTTGAAAACTGTGGTATTTTTTCTCACCTACCGGTAATCTAATTGATTATTGAAATAAATTTGCATATTTGTTACCCTAATTGGTCACAATGAAGGCGATTTAATTGCAATGGCTGACAGTATATCACCACAAATTACATACTTGTATAGTATATTTAAAGTTTATGTTTGATGCGGGATGCTAGTTTAAATATCTGATGCTAAGTGGTTATGCTGATCGAGGCTGTTGAAATAATGTGTTATTTAGGTGACGGGTACTTTCGATGCTCTATGTTGCTGGAGGTGGCTCAAGGGGATATAAACGCTCCTATCTTGCTAATATATAAACACTTTCATGATTTCAAATCGACTGTCAAACATTATTAAAATAGTTATTGTACTGGTATCAATTTCTTACCATCAATGACGTATACATTTTTATAAATAATAATTTTGTTCCAATTGCCACTTCAGTGGTGTTTACTGAAAGTCTCTTGAGTTAAAAGGGTTAGATATTCCCCTAAATTGTCTGGAAGTGATTTGTATACATTCACTGACGATGAAACGAATCGAAATGGTGTATTACAAAAGAAAATTGAGCTAACACTAACCAACTTACACGATTTCCAAAATATGACTATACGCCAGCGGCCATCTTGCACGCTATCTTAAATATAACAATAACATGATTTTGTAGGGCGATATGCTGTATTATTTCCCTCCGCAGATGCCAGCAGCACGAGGCGGAGCTGAGGGATGCTGGAATCTGCGGAGGAAAAAATCATGTTATTACTATTATTATTATTTTTCCAACATGACAACGAATCTTTAAAACATAGTTATTCTTTCCCTGCACTTACAACATAGGCCTACATGTCTATGCAGAAACACTAACCGTGTGTGCTTTCACAACACACCCGTCTTGTTGGCCTGCTGCTGTCATGCAGGTGTCCGCCCACATAGATCAAGTGTACCTGTACCTGCAGCTCGAGTACACCAGTTGTAAACCAGGCTAGCAGCCGATTATGCAGGCAGCTGCGCGTACAGACGGAGAGTCTGCAAGCCCTACAGTAGGGCTGCCAGCCAATTATTATGCCCGCATAAACAGCAATATCCCACTAGTAGTGCCCCTCAATTGGTAATAATAACTGATAATATTCAAGGATTCCAGCTTGACATCATTCAGATTTTGATTCTACTCATTTCCCCCTACGTACCAAAATAACCCTTGACTGCTGGACTATGGCTGGTTTATGAGATATAGCTTAAAATAGGATTTTAGGTAATGGCTGCTAATTTGTATATTTAAATGACAAAAAAAGATGTTATAGGAATGTATATTTACTGCTACATTAGAGCCTAGAAATATAAAAAAACGTCACAATTCTTTTTTAACGCGTCCCCTTGGATATGAAAGTGGTATCTGCCACTTTACAAAGCGGCAGATACACACTTTCCATATCGTAGGGGACGAAAGCTGACACCTAGAACCAAATCTGAGATAGGCCCTACGTTACAAAGCTATTTTGATAATGATAATAATAGAATGTCTCCCATCGAAAAACGTAAACAAAATTGAACACGACATTGGCAACAACATGAACAAGTAGCATTTGCTTTAGTAACATATAAACTTACAAAATAACGAAAAAAATAGTGTTGGCGAATTAAACGCAGTAGACAGGACCGTTACGGCCAAGGTCTAGCTCTCACATGCTAGAAAGTGCCCGTACCGTCCCGTACGAATCAAACTCCCTGATTTTTTCGGAATCGATACGGAAAGGCGATTCGTAGAGATTTGTATTTCGCTATACAGGGATTTAAGTAAATCATAGCCTCGGGCCGTGTCAGCCTCTACAGGAGCCTACACAATTATGTACCCATCTGCTTTCATAGGAACACAAGTTGAGATTTCATATTGTTGTATATTGGTTTAAGTTTGATCATTCAATAGACATGCTAGAGCATTGGTAAAAAATATGATAAGTTTCAATACAAGTGCTCCCATCAAATCTCTTAGATCTATATATGATCAAATATTATAGTACCTGGCCAAGAATGTGTGAACATACTTCTTTCTCCTTGCCGGTATACTGGCCTGCACCACAAATGTGTTTTTAATTGATAATAAAAAAAAATTGTGTTACTTGGTGAGAAATTGACCTTGACAAGCATGACCTTGACACAACATTGATTTGACCTTGGGGTGGTACCATAATGAAGCATAACACCATACCATGTTGACTTTCATTATTCAACTATGTACTCATTTGCTTACATAGGAGTTAATGCTCCACATTCCCCCACAAATGGGCTGACAAAAATTATTACAAAATGTCTAGTTTTGTCTAATTTGTGTCCGTTTGTCCTCGAAATGATCTTGAGGTACCTTCACATGACCTTGTGGAAATACCAGATATAGTTAAAGAAGAATCCGAGATCTTATTAATATTTGCAACTAGACACGGGTCCTGTTTGTGAAACCAGAATACTTAGGCAATGCAAAATACCTTTGACCCCCTCCCCAGGAAATAAACGGCGGTGAAACACGCTGTGCTGGGATTATAGGGTTAAAAGGGTTAATAACCCCCACCCATATTACAAATAAAGGAGTAGATTCTACATACACAGGTCACAAAATAACCTCTGATTGGTTCATAACACCAATGATAATGATAAATGGGTGGCAATTCACACACATGGCTTTGTCATTACTGGAATCAGCAGTGATAAACTATAACTATACCCAATCCCGGATGGGGTCAGGGGGCCGCAAATAATGAGCGTTTAAGAATCCCGGACATATAACGTTTAACATAATGATGCGTGTGTCTGGTCCAGAGTATATGACTATCCGAGTAGGCTACACTCAGACGTATGAATACATTTTATAGGTAATTACATTGAAACGTCAATTTGATATTGCTGTCATGATATTGATATACCCGCCAAGATTAAACAGCCATCATTTTTAACGTAGGGCCTATTACCCATGTATATTTTTATTTAAATGTAATTATATATTGAAATGACACCAGTCGTTTATCATTTGTATTATCATTCATTCATCAGTGTTCATAGTAACACTTCGTCAATTTATGTTATCTTTCTAGGTTTGTTATACATGTTTTCTATGATAACCTTTGCATATTATACATGTAGCTACTTGACAATTTATACTTCTGTTTATACCATTTTTTTTAATTGATGACTCTGTTCGGATCGGAATTGTTTAATGACAAGCTGGAGTGGAGAAACATAATATACATTATGATATACAATGTTAAGCCCATAGCATACCACGACCCACTTCTAGAAATAACCACTATGTTGTTATTGTGCCCTGAAATGTGTGTCCGGTGGTGTTGGTAACCCGAGAAAAAATGTGCTAATATTTATAATTTTCGTGAGAATAAAGCTGAACATGTGATACAAAATGTCGCGTGACGATCAAATATATATTTATAGCATTTTGAGTAGTATTTATCCTGAACAATATATTGTTCGTGATTTTTTATTGTTTCATTTATTTTAATTCAACTATAATAACTATGCCACTCCAGTAGTTGGTCATCATTTTAAGTGTCATCATAAATCTTCACAAAAAAGAGGGCGAGGTAAAAAGAAATGATCAAAAGATTTGTCACACAATGATCATAATGATCAAACCGGGTTGGCGGGGTTCGAGGTTCGAATAAAATCTTGCGAATATTTACCAAATCTGAAGTGAAATAGAGCGCTACTGATCTTTATGTATAATACACATCCCATTGATATCAAAATATCTTAAAGGAAAGTACACTGTATCACTTCAACAAACACATTAAACCATCTTAAATTTAAATTTACTTATTATTAACAGTAGATTATATTTAAAGCAGCAATTATTTTCATTTATATTCTTGATTTAACAACACCTATAATATCAGGCTATTCACACACCAAAATAACAACCTTTAGTTGCAGGTGGGCTTCTACGTATGTGGTGAAATTTGATATCAAGCTCTGCGCTTCATCTGCTATCTCTGATAAAGTCTACCTATATATTGTTTCTTCTTACACCATTGATGTACTAATCTAAGCGTTTCATACTTTTTTATAGCAGATGTGCAAATATTTAAAAAAATATATAGACCATCTATAATGTTATGTTGTGTCTTTTTCCATATTTCCATGACAATTTAAGCACATTATTACTACTTTTTAAAAAGGATTTTTTATTCAAGACAAGTGGCTGTTCATAAGAGGCTCATTAAGTGGCAAATCCAGAGGCGCCTCGTTCACGGTTTTGAAAACAAACAAAAACGCCCACATTTGGGTCGAAATATGCCCCAGAATGCACCATTTGAAGCCTTAGATGTATCTGGAACATTCAAGAGAGTGGCTGTGCCACCTGTGGTGTGTATAAATCATTGTAAAAAGTCGGCGCCCCCCCCCCCCCCGTTTGTCAATTCCCTGACTAACCACTGCCATTCGTATACATAATGTCATTTCGGGGAGTGGGCAAGCGGGTTAGCTCCCTATAAGAGTTGCAGCTCTTTCCCCTGCTTAGCTAGCTAGCCCTATGCAGGAAATGATACGATAAGCATGTGTTTTCATTGTCATATAAGATAAACTTACAAGAACAGGTTTAATATACATCTGACAGGATTATTTGTAGAAAGTAAAGGAGGCATCGGCTTCAAAATATAATTAGTAGTGTATTATTTATTTATTATTATTTTATGTTAATTTATGTGTATTAGTAGATGGGCCAATATCTAGCGCTTTGATTAAATAGTATTATAGTGGGAGACACCCAGGCCTACATGTACCTATGTAAATCTTGTTTATTCAGTATGTTGATCACCATTATTCTTGATACACAGATCAAAACAAGATAATTTTTTAGGGATTTACAAAAATAACATTATTTGAGCAGTATGGGGATAGCCTTAGTGTCAATACCCCTCTTGTGCACAGTCATACTGATCATTTTGCATGTTTATTCACGATTACTGATATGAATAACCCTCTGGTCAGTATACATGGATGTAAACGAGGAACCTCCCCATGACCGCTGAACATCGCAGGGTCGAGCTTCCATCCCTTTTCAGTTGCTTTTAGGAAATACAAAGATATTTTGGTAAACGCTAGGCTTATAAGCTGTTCACTTTCCACATATGAGAAAATTATTATTGTTACTACAAACATTATTTTGTCAAATATTTACAATTGTAAATGAAAACGTAACTAAAATGATGAAAATGTTATACTATTTAAAATAATGGCCCGTATACATGATATAGGCCTACAGTAGTTTAGTTTTACGATATAATATATTATTTTACTTATATTATATAGGTTCTAAAGCCTTTTCAGATATTTTGGATCAGTCATCACATTAACTATGTCGGAGAATTACTTAGGGGTAGTAAACTGGAGAAAAACCCATATTTCTTTTTCTGTTAAATCAAGCTTTTTTGTGTGAATGTGTACAGTGTTATACATGTACCACATGACCGATATATCATAGACCCATATATTCCAAGGTAATATTTTATTTTAATTATTGTATTGCCAAAAAAGATACTTAGATAATACATTTAAAAATTGGTGGGAGAAATAAACTAGCTTTGACAGCCATCTAACGTCTCAACTCTTTTATAAATGTTTGCTTGTATTCGGCGGCCATTTCGGATTCTATCTATTTTCTAATTCCACAGGTGGTGTTCACGGCTATTTTCATTATGGTAATTTTTCTGGAAATAATAATAATTATCAAATTGAAGGTATGCAAGAAATTATAAAAAATGGCGATATATATTTTAGTTTTTGACAAAAAAATAGATCATTTATCGACATAATGTGCCATTAAAACAAATTAAATTGTTCCCTCTTTTTACTACATTCACAGTAAGATATACGAGTTATTTTGTGTCCTCTGTCCACCAATGACAGGGTGCAAATGAAAACAATTTATTGTATTTAGTCCATTTCGAGGCCATCTTGAATTGTAGTACTTTCCCGAGCTGGAATTCTTGAGGATTTTTAATATGCTTTTCATGGCTGTATTCTGATCAGTTCCGGAAAAAATCAGCTTGTTAAGAATTTATTCCACCTCAAAACATAATGTACCTAGACTAGATGTATATAATTCCAAATAAGGTTTACCAGTAAACAAAATAATCTGAACTAACGTTTGCACAATGCTTAGCTAACCCGCGTCGTGTTTTTACTTTGCAGCAACTGACTGAATTCGCACAGAAAGACAGCAAGTCACATCTTTATACCCGCATTTATGTCAGAAAACAAACATAGGAGCGGCTTATACATAAAGAGAGGGGAGTTGTGTCCAGTGTGAACCCCATCCCCATAAGCAATATAATATATCAAAACACATCAAAACAGATTTATGCACTTGTGTCACAGTGCACCATACAAAATACTGCGCAAACTAATGTGATGTCATCAAGTGTAAATTATTTGTTTTATTATTGTTTACCCGACTGCCATTCAACGCATCAACGATTTAATTAACAGATAACTATAGCAAAATGGTGCCGATGTATAATCCGATTCCAGTTTGCTCGAAAGCAAGAATATTGTACTGTTCCGGTAACTTGTTATTAGTAACGTGCATATCAAATTTGAGCAGGATACATGCTTTTTTTTAAGTTATCGCCCACAAGGTGAAATTATAGACATAAAATGCGAGCAATCGCAATAAATCGGCCATTTTGATTTTTTTCCAACTATTATTGAACTTGTCCGAGAACTGGTCACTAGCAACATGTAGAACAAATTGGTAAAGGGTACGTGAAGAACTTTTTAAGTTTTTGTGCCCACAAGTAAATGTTGCGCCGACGCCGACGACGCCGAACTTCAATTGTAATAATACACGTACTTTTTTAATTAAAAGAAAGGCTAATAAATGACTAAATGCCTAGTTGAATCGAGTAGTCTTATATTTTCGTCATCAAATAATATTCAGTTGAATATAGTAGATAACGGCACTTATCAGTGCTTATATCCTTATCCTAGATATAGGGGCCTACTCGTTAGGATACAGCATTATAGGCCTAGCAGTCAGGAGAAAATTTGGTTATATGACCCATCAGGTGGAAAGGGGATATACAGTTTTCTTTATGAAGTCAATTATCCCTTCAGGTAATAATTTCCGGAGGGTGTGTAAAATTTACCCAGTGGCATTTTTTAAAATCCAAGATGGCCGCCGAAACTCGATGAAGCCAGTATTCTCTGTATAACTTCTGACGTTTGTGTGGTAAAGTTCCAATTGTTGGTTCTTGTTTGTGGTTACGACCACGCGGAGTGATAAAGGATGTATCTTAAAAATTAGACAATAATGTAAAAAAAACTATAGAAAATGTTGAGAACGGACAAAGAAGCAAAACAAAAGTGAAATATTAATATGTTTAATTTAAAACATAGCCATACATCTTTAGAGCACCAGTCTCGTTTAATTACTTTTAGTCAATAGTACCATGTGTCATTTGGTTTCTGAAAGATTCCGTACCCCCCCCCCCTTCCCCAAAGACAAAACAAGGTACATCCCATTTTTAAGCTACTACAATTTGGAGTGTGACAACTCGAACGCTTACAGTTTGACCGAATCATCTTTAGAATAGACTGGGGTGAAGATCTGTTCCAGTAGACTGTCACCACAGAATGTCCTATTTCTGAGGTGTTGGCATATCAAGAAATAAAATGAAATGAATCGGGCTTTAGGTCACCTTTGTGCACATATAGGCTAAACTGGGCCAGGAGAACCTCCTGAGGATGGTGAGATGAATGAGATGCCACTGTCCTCCAGACACAGGAATCGAAATTCGAACCCTGGCGGTCTGAGGCCGAGCACGCTACATCTCGGTCACGGAGGGTCCCCACAATACTAAGTTTCACACGTGGATGGGGAAGAAACATTTTCTGTTTCTTTCAAACCGCCGAGAGGCATATCAAGAATACCCAAAGTCACATTAAAAATGCTCAACCAGAATCGCATGATTTTCGACGTTTTCTCCGTCATTCTAAACCGATTTCCTTGAAATTTCCCAAAGGCAATTTTCTGTTCAAATCCTAGCAGACCTCAAAATTTCGTAAAAATATATAACGTATTTGAAAAAAGTTAGACCATTTTGACATGTAGTAAATTAAAATTACGCCGTCCCTCTATAACCCCATTAAACTATTTATAAAATTTTATTACATTGCAAATGGTCTAACTTTTGAAATATTAAATATAAATTTTCTAGCGATGTTAGGATTTGAATGAAAATTTTTAAGAAAATCGGTTTAAAATTGACGGGGAAATCGGCGAAAATCATGCGATCCTGTTTGATCATTTTTAATTTGACTTTGGGTATAGTAAATTGTGTACCCTACTTGATTCTGCTCTCTGCATCCGTGCTGATGTTTTGATACTATCAAAGACACATGTTACGTTTGAGAGTTTCAGGGCCTTCTTCACATATTCCTTGAATGTATCAACAAAAGCACGAAGTTTTAATTTGGAACATGGCCAGCTGAGTAGAGCCAACACGTCATAAATTACAGTGTCAAAAGTAGAACAGTTACGCTCTGATAATGTCACTTGCATATGGTTAAAAATCTCAGATGGTTGGTGAGAAACTACAATATAGGAAGATTATTTTTCTACACAAAATATATGAAAAATTTTAAAAAAATCTAAATATATTCTATAAACTATGAATCATGGATATTCTGCATAACTGGAGTGTCACAGGACATAAATTACATGATAAGATTATATATAGCTGAATAAGTAAAATCGGCATTCGTGATAGAAAACATGTTTTTTTGCAAAAAAATCAAAATAATACCCCCCCCCCAAAAAAAAATGTAATAAATAACAAACATGAGCGTTTTACATGACATAATTAACATGAATCGGGCTTTATGCCACCTTTGTGCACATATAGGCTAAACTGGGCCAGGAGAACCTCGTGAGGATGGTGGGATGATTGAGATGACACTGCCCTCCAGACACAGGATTCGAGATTCGAGCCGAGCACGCTACCTCGCGGTCATGGGTCTCACCACAATACTGACTTTCACATGTGGATGGGGAAGAAACGATTTTTTTTTGTTTCTTTCAAACCGCCGAGACCGGGAACCGAACCTCGAACTCTGGCGTGAGAGGCAGCGATGCTAACAACTACCCTAGGGCCCCCGCCCGGGCATTTTACATAATTCAAATGTCTCAGAACATCATCTTCCACAACAAGTTATCTTACCCACGAGCACGAAGTGCAATACCTTGCTTTATCAAGCATAGCGTCCAACTATTTTAAATAGCGAGATACCTTGAATATCGCGCGTCTCAAGACCGGCCAATCAGACAGCGCTTGACAGCTGGCTGACAGCAAAGTTGTTTGTTTCCGTTGGTATGATAGATCAGATAGATCTATAAGCTGGGAATCTCACGCTGATGTCATTGTGTTCCCAGCTCCCTGAATGGCGGCCACTATATGATTGCTGGCCGCCATGACAAAATTCGGTACAACCAAGAATACATTAACTCTTCCTTTACCGACTTCCCCTTGATAAAATTACCCCCAGAAACCGACTTCTTTTTTAATGAGGACCCCTGATATAGCCTATGGGCACAATAAAGGTTATAGCTATGCGTATGCGCATATCGCACAAATAAAAAATGCAAGAGAACATTGCGTCCCTGTCACTGACCCTTCTGGTTAGTGATTTTTAACCATGCATGTATTGAATTATCCCCATTGCAATTAATGCATGTACACATGTGGATTTGGCATAAATGCGAAATTGGTAAAGGAAGGTAGTTTTCGCATAAATGCGAAATTGGTAAAGGAAGTGTTAACCAATGTATTTTTGGTACAACTCACTGTCCAAATTGAGAGATTACCAACTTGTCTGTATAATACATCTAGCAACGGAAACAGTTAACTGTGCATGACAGATGAACAAGAGGTCAATTCTTCTTGACCTTTTATGATTTATTTAAAATTCTGAAACATCCAATGAGGTTTTATTTTCAGACACACCCCCAAGATGACCACATAGACAGAATAATTGATTGCTACGTACTCGATACAGCCAGGCTCCTGTGGTAGCACTCGCGTGAGACTGAACAAGTAGTCCAGGAGATAAGTCGAATTTATTTGTGTAGAAGTGCCAAAAGGTTCAAAGGTTGTTCCTAATGTAAAACCATGTGCTAAATCTAAAAATCCATTTCTTACAAAATTCTGCTAGGCAATATTTTCAGAAAATCAGTTTTAGTGAGATACCCTCCAATTAAAAAAAATAATTCCGCGTAAGATTGAATCTGACCGATGTTACATTTTCTGTGATAACTACAAGGATTTGGATTCTATTTTATCCAATCAAGCACACAAATAATTAGAATTGATAGCTAGACCAGGAGTGCTCCCAGGAATTTAAAAAGGGTGTTCCAGGGTAAAAAGAAGGGGGTTTCAGAGAAACTTTTACAATTTGTGCATGAAAAAAGATGGGTTCAAGCATTAAATTGATATAATTTTCGACAGAATAGTAGCAGATTGATGATTTTGGTGTCCATTATAGGGTTTTCAGGTATGCCCGACCTAGTGATATGGCCACAAAATACTTCAGACATTGCATTCTGGGTAAAACATCCGCCATTTCGCGTAAGCTTGAATATGACCGATGTTACATTTTCCGTGATAACTACAATATTTGGACCCTATTTTTCTCAATTAAGCACACAAATAATTAGAATTAATAGCTAGATCAGAGGCAATCCCAAAAATTTAAAAAGGGGGACCAGAAGGGGAGTCCAGACACCATTTACATTTTTTGCAATAAAAAAGATAGGGTCAAACATTAAATTCATATATTTTTCCACAAAATAGGAGTAGGTACATTATATTCGTGTCAACTACAGAGTTTTCAGATATGACCTAATCTTGTGGTCAGAAATGACATTGTATTGTTGGTAAAATCCAAGATGACCGATTTTTGCCGAAATTATATAGTAAGTTTGATCATTTTCGACATAATCATTATAATAGAGGTATATTCATGTTTTCGGTGTCTATCATAGGGTTTTCAGGTATGCCCAACATCGTGGTGTTGTCAAATTATTTTTTTAACATTGCATTCCGGTAGAAAAATTCCAAGATGGCAGCCATTCGTCCAAGGTCAACCAATAAGTCGATATCCTCTTTTGGACTGAATAGGAGCAGATTCGCGATTTCGGTGTCTACCAGTGTGGGTAAAATCTAAGATGACTGACATTTGTGCGAGGTCAAACAATAAATTGGTATCAGTTTTGACATACATAGGTCGATTCGTGATTTTTGTCTCACTTCATATCGCGTTTGCAGGTATGCCCGAACAATTGGTATGGTCTAAAATTAAATTTTCATATTGTAATGTGGGGTTAAATTTAAAATGGCAGCCATTTGTCCAAGGTAAAATAACCAATTGCTCGCATTTTCAGTATAATATGAGCCAGTTCGCGATTTGTACCATGGGATTTTCAGGTATCCCGGCCAAGTCGTGTGCTCAGTGGTGTGAATTTAAAATGGCAGCCATTTGTCCAAGGTAAAATAACCAATTGCTCGCATTTTTAAAAGGATATGAGCCAGTTCGCGATTTGTACCATGGGATTTTCAGGTATACCCGGCCAAGTGGTGTGATCAGGTGGTTTGATGCTGGCCCTCCGTCTGCGACGCTGGGCCAGCATTGACTCAATGCCTCGTGTTTGCTGGGATAATGTAGCATGTATACTGTCCAATGCGGAAAACGTTGGTCCAACACTTACAGTGATTTAATGATCTAGATTAGGGAAATGCAACACCCATTGTCATGATTATATATATAAAAAAACACTATCCCATATTGCGGTATGTAAGAACTATTGATGATGTTTGAAAGTGAGACTCTTATACTTATACTGAAATGAAGTAGAAAAATACTATTATAATACGTGGCAGTTATTATAACTGATAAATAAGTGTTCGACCTAATGCCAGAACACCTCTACGCCACACTGTTCTTTTAAGTCGTTTTTAGATTTAATTCACCCATTTTAACTTAAAAAGAAATAGCGGATACCAAGGGCTGATACATATAATATATAAATAAATCAGGGTGAATAATATCTCCCATATTATACCAAGCCAACCCGGTTTGGATGGTAACGAGGTAACGGGACCTAAAATATTATCACCAGTAGGGATCATGGGGTCCTTCTGTTCTGATCACCACCATGGTTACCATTATGATAACCACCATGATCCCCACCATGACCACCAGCATGATAACCACCATGATCACCACCATGATCACCACCATGAACACCAGCATGACCACCACCATGATCACCACCATGATAACCACCATGATCACCACCATGATCACCACCATGATCACCACCATGATCACCACCATGATCCCCACCATGATAACCACCATGACCACCACCATGATAACCACCATGATCACCACCATGATCACCACCATGATCACCACCATGACCACCACCATGATCACCACCATGATAACCACCATGATCACCACCATGATCACCACCATGACCACCAGCATGATCACCTTCGTGATCATCACCCTGATCACCACCATGATCACAAGCATGATCATCATCATGGCCATCAGCATCATCAGTGCGTGGACAAGCACAGCAAACAAACACAAACACAGCATTTAATCAGCTGGTCATACTCTAAACTAGATCAACCTACATTTATTTTGTAGTTACATAGCCATATTATAGCTTGTATAATGTAACCACAATGCTTACTAAAACGGTGTACTCAAAGTGTAAAAAACAAAACAATGCGCTCAATTCACTGCGCAAAAGGGGGTCGTATTATGTACCAGTCGGCCCAGAGTGATGCCGCAATATGAGCCACATTTAAGCGAATTCGGGTGCCGTTGATGCAGACGTCATCGGGCGTCATGCAGCGCAAATGACATCGTCACTGACATCACATCAGCACAGATTTGGGCGTTTGCGGGCTGAGCGTCAGCAACAGATATACGGATACTGATGACACAGATATTGCTGATAAATAAGCTAATCACCAGGGGTCAGCACTGAATGTATGCGTCCCATGAAAGACAAAAAATAGCTAGTCATGCATAACGTCCTTTATCTGTGTGTAGGCTTCCAGGCTCATGGTGTATATATAGTAGGCCTATTCCGTAATATGTATATACACGTACCTTAAACAGTGAATAAACAGTGAACGCCCATATTTATGTCAGTCTCTTGAATTATAAAAGTGATTGAAAACAAACAAAATGTAATATCGTAGGCCTAAATGGTAGTACAAAATGATTTTTAACACAGCTTGTAGTCATGTTTTTGTTGCAGGCTTGCCTATTCTACGGATTGATCCGTATTTTACGGATTATTTCATGTCATAAATTTCATGCACAGATTTTTTATTATGTTGATTCTACGGATTTTTTGCATTTCTGCAAACCACCTTTTTCCGTTGCGATACACGAAGATTGGTTTCTATTTCGCCCCTAAACTCATATAATCACTAATTAAATAGTGGGAGATAAATATATTATTATTTAAATTAGGGGGACACCTGAGGCGCTTCAAGATGTAAAAAAAATCCAAAAAATATTTAGGATAGTATTTACCCCCACTCACCCTCCTATCCCCCAAACAATATTATTACTTTGGACGAACTCTAGATCAGAGTCTATGTGACACCTGTTCAATGATTGCGACACGTGAGAAGCAAGATTTCAACAAAAGTCCCAATTTTTAAGATCCAAATTGGCCGTAGACCCTCCCACACTCTTCCGATTTGTTTTTTAGCCATTGGATTTTTTTATTTCTTTAAGGGCCCTCCTCATAAAATCAACACACCCGCCCAGCAAATGAAATGAATCGGGCTTTAGGCCACCTTTGTGCACATATAGGCTAAGCTGGGCCAGGAGAACCTCCTGAGGATGGTGAGATGATTGAAATGACACTGTCCTCCAGACACAGGATTCGAAATTCGAGCCCTGGCGGTCTGAGGCCGAGCACGCTCCCCGCAATACTGATTTTCACACGTGGATGGGGAAGAAACCTTTTTGTTTCTTTCAAACCGCCGAGTCCGGGAACCGAACCCCGAACTCTGGCGTGAAAGGCAGCGGTGCTAACCACTACCCTAGGGCCCACGCCTACCCGCCCAGCAAACACTGCTTAGCTGACCTTGTGTTGTTTTAATTTGTGTTAACCGTCTGCGACGCTGGTGATCACCGCCACGGTAACAAGCCATCCTCAAGCATAACGTAATAGGTGTGAGCGCGTGACTGTGGGGAAAGCGTGTTGTCGAGGTGTCTTACAGTCACAATAGCTTGGACATAAACCATCGTATCCCAGCAGACACGAAACCTCGATATATTGGGATAATGTTGAACCACCACCTACGAAGCTGGCTCTACATTGGGCCAGCATTTGATCAATGTATCGAGCTGGCTGGACGTGTAATTCACCCCCCCCCCCCCTCTGTGCGCGGTGCGTGACGGCCTTATCACCTCTATTGTTTATTTAGCCACGATGACAAGTGGCGTGGCTTGTTGAATGACAGAACCGCTAACTTAAAAACCTTCTATCTCACTTCATTATTCAGTTAACCAGAACCATATTTTTGTCTAATTGTAATATTGTATTTTTATGTTGTTCCGAGGAAATTTGCAGGTTAGTTTTATTTCGAATATTTCAAAGAACCGGTAAAACCCCGATTTTAAACTCTGACTGTATATACTTTCGAACATGCTCATATTAATTTCACAGCACTTATTACTTATTACCGAAATACCAGTAATAATGAAATTGCATTCCTTTGCGTCTAGTTCGCTTGGATTAGTTTCACAAATATATAATCAAACATACTGAAAGTTCATTAACCAACGTCGATTAATTATATTGCGTTACGAGACTAATAGAATTACAGTTAGTCGGATAATTTTCATTTTCGCGAGTTAGCGAATCTTACAAAGTTGGTGATAAGCAGATATTTACCAGGGCGGTCGCAGCAAATTGCTCGCTACATATATATAGGGCCTATATTTCTAGATATTTCTTATTAAACAAAGAGATTGATTAACGTAAAATAAATGTTGGTCCATCATCTTTGACGTTGACACTAGATGGGGTGGGATGTTGACTGTGATTACAATATTGAGTCGAGACTACACCTATTCACGTGTTGGTACCCAGATAACACGAGGCGTTGAACCTGTGTTGGTTTAATGTTGGGCCTGCGTCGCAGACGGTGGCCCGCCAATAACCCAACACAGGGTGAACGTCTGCTGTTTGCAGGACCAACGTTGAAGACGCTGGGCCGATGTTGCATAAATGATATACAAATGTTTTGTGTTTGCTGTGGAGAGACCAGGCGTTAATTACGGTAGAAATTGGTTTTAAATTAGTCCAGTCTCTCGCTCTTTATACTTTAACAAAAAGGGTAATGCCTTGAATACAAATATGAAAATATGAGGAACAGTCTGTCGCGTCATATCACAATGCCTGGCTGTGAGGGGAGGATTAGTGGTTCGCTGAAGACGCTTTCATAATATATCTGTATAGCATAATATTATTTCATTTCGGAGAAAAATCGTATTATATTTATGGCATGAAAATTGAATAAAGATCGTATTATATTTCGAACAGACAGCAAATTTTAAATTAACATCATACCAATTTATATTATACATAATTTTTATAGTTATACATAAGTTTGTGGACCTAATACGTCATGTTACAAATCGAAGGAGAGGGTTAACCCCCTACGGAGACTACGGAGATATGTTACCACTAAACCACATAGGCTAATTGCAATCACTGCATGGTGTTGTACAACCATCACCCGATGAAGGTGTTGCCCAGAGTGAAACAGACTGAAACAAATCTCACATGTTCTGGTGAAATATTTATCTAACGAGATTGTACGTAAGTTTGTAAACTGTCAATCACATGCAGATGACCTAATTGAGTGGGTAGATCAGCCTCTTGATATGGGAGGAGTCAGAAAGGGAAGGGGTATCTGAACCAATCAGCGTGAGGCAATCATCAACATTAACCATGACTTCTTGGATAGGGATGAGACGTCTAATATATTATGCACATTTATTATATTCCAATAAATATTAACAATGCTCGCATAGTATTCCATTAATGCCATCAATTCATTAAATTCATGCATGTTATATAAGTAATGATACACTGCACACAATTACACATACAATGATGTATCATAAAGCTCAAATTTAATTATTTCGCTACTCATCTGCTACATAACGATGTGTAAATTACTGTTATTTTTATACAGTGTTCAATTGAGCTGGATGTCTTCTAACGTTATCCAGCAAACTCGAGGCGTTGGTCGGGCGTTAGCTTAATGTTAAGTCACCGTCTGCGACGCTGGCCATGCATCGGGCCAATGCTGGCTAGACATATCTCGGTTGGTGTCCTAGTTGTTCAAGGTAATATCAAGTAGGCCTCTACTCATGTGAATATTAATTTGTACATTTTTTGCCCTAGGGTAGAGGTTAGCACCGCTGCCTTTCACGCCAGAGTTCGGGGTTCGGCTCCCGGTCTCGGCGGTTTAAAAGAAACACAAATGTTTCTTCCCCATTCACGTGTGAAAGTCAGTATTGTGGGGAGCCTCTGTAACCGAGAGGTAGCATGCTCGGCCTCAGACCGTCAGGGCTCGAATTTTAAATACTGTGTCTGGAGGACAGTGTCATCTCAATCATCTCACCAGCCTCGGGAGGTTCTCCTGGCCCATATGTGCACAAAGGTGGCCTAAAGCTCGACGCATTTCATTTTTTTTACTGCAGAATCAGGGACGCGACTCCCAACCAATGCACTATGCTGTTACCAGCGCCATACCCACGAGCCCGTTGGGCGAGGCAGAATGTCATTGCACCAACGCCATTACTACTAGGCCTACTATTACAACTACTGCAAGTAGTTTAAGATTAAATTATGACGTGTTACGGATTGCTACAAATATAGTATAAATAATATAAGTGAGAAGAAAATCCACGAAAAATAAAATATACACAAACAGCTACAGCATGCCCTGTATGCATTGATTGACTCACTTTTTATTACAAAATTAATAAAAACCGTTAATTATCATTACATAATTATTTTTCTATGATTATTGTCGATGACTAAGCAACAAGAATATATACATAAAATATATAATATTTCGGTCGATATAAACTTAATTTTTTTGTGAAACAGAATCAGATTGGCTATATATACTATTGCACTATATATACTATTGCAAAATTATTATGCGCCGCCCTCTGGTGAATGAAATAGGTGTGATTTAATAGTATTATGTGCCTGACACCCTAGAACGCAGCGTAGGTCGAATATGTATTTGGGTAGCCGCTGACGTCGTCGCAAACGACGCTCGTTGTATGCAAATGCTGACGGCAGCAGGCATAAACAGGCCCCGGTTAGTGCCCTGAGGGCACAGCTGAAGTAGTTCTGATAGAAGCATGTGACATGGCATAGAGTGTGCTTACACAGCATTTGTAAACGAGACCAAGTGAGACTTGACAACTTTACACTGCAATGCAGTTATAGGCCTAAGGAATTATTTGTTGTTCCCTGAGGGCACTGTGTATTTAAATGTAATGAATTCTTTGTAGTTCCCCGAGGGCACTGTGCATTTCGATGTAATAAATTGTTTGTCATTCCCTGAGGGCACTGTGCATTTCTATGTTATGAATTGTTAGCAGTTACCCGAGGGCACTGTGCATTTGTATGTAGGTAATGAATTATTTGCAGTTCCATGGGGGCACTGTGCTTTGCAATGACATACATAGTGTTGGTAGTTCCCCAAGAGCACTGTGCATTTCAATGAAAGGAATTATTTGTAGTTCCCTGAGGGCATTGTGTATTTCAATGTAATGAATTGTTTGTAGTTCCCTGAGGGCACTGTGTATTTCAATGTAAGGAACTGTTTTTAGTTACCTGCGGGCACTGTGCTTTTCAATGGAATGAATTATTTGTAGTTCCCTGAGGGTATTGTGTATTTCAATGTAATGAATTGTTTGTAGTTCTCTGAGGGCACTGTGTATTTCAATGTGAGGAAGTGTTTGTAGTTCCCTGCGGGCACTGTGCTTTTTAATGAAGTGAATTGTTTGTAGTTCCCTGAGGGCACTGACTATTTCAATGTAATTAATTGTATTGTTAGCAGTCCCCTGAGGGCACTGTGTATTTGAATGTAAGGAATTATTTGCAGTTCCATGGGGGCTCGGTGCTTTTCAATGACATACATTGTTGGTAGTTCTCCAAGGGCACTGTGTATTTCAATGTGATGAATTGTTTGTTGTTCCTTGTACTGTATTTCAATGCATTGAATTATTGGTAGTTCCCTAAGGGCAGGCCTACTGTGCATTTCAATGTAAGGAATTATTGGTAGCTCTCTGAGGGCACTGTATTTCAAGGAGTTCCCTGAGGGCACTATGCCGCTGCATTTAAATGCAAAGAATTGTTGGTGGTTCCCTGAGGGGACTAGGTCCTACTGCTTAGCCGTTTTTGTTCTACATGTGAGACATGGATCCCTATATCATAAAATTATCACTGTGCAGGTTGAGGCCTTGGAATGTCGTTGTGTATTTATTCAGTCTGTGACGCGACCAACCCTCCCAACCACGTGGTCGAGGCTAGAAGAGGGGTGTCTGCTTACATGATGTATATTACTACACACTGTGCATGTATTTGCCACCAGTGCCCAGATGGAACAAACTGGGGCCTCTTTATGCCTGCTGCATGCTGGCGTGGGCAATAACCACTGACGTACCGTATTCACGTCAGTGGGTCAAGATTAGCCCGAATACGGACAGGCATGTACATCGATCGTGAGATCATCCACAGTAACTCGTCATGCGGCCCCGAGGGGCCAATGCACAGGCCCACATCTTAGTGTAGGGAGCATTTAATATTCAACTCGAAATAAACATATTCAGTGTGTAGCGAGCCCCTCCTGCTCATCCCTGAGAGATGAGGTTTACTCAGTGTGCAGCGGGCCCTTCATCTTTCTTGAGAGAGGAGGTTTACCTAGTGTGCAGTGGGCCCTTCATCCCTCCTGAGAGAGGAGGTTTACCTAGTGTGCAGTGGGCCCTTCATCCCTCCTGAGAGAGGAGGTTCACCTAGTGTGCAGTGAGCCCTTCATCCCTCTTGAGAGAGGAGGTTTACCGATTGTGCAGTGGGCCCCTCATCCCTCTTGAGAGAGGAGGTTTACCTAATGTGCAGTGGGCCCCTCATCCCTACTTAGAGAGGAGGTTTACCTAGTGTGCAGTGGGCCCCTCATCCCTCCTGAGAGAGGAGGTTTACCCAGTGTACAGTGGGCCCTTCATCCCTATTGAGAGGTGAGGTTTAACTAGTGTGTAGTGGGCCCTTCATCTTCTTGAGAGAGGAGGTTTACCTAGTGTGTAGTGGGCCCCTCATCCTTACTTAGAGAGGAGGTTTACTTAGTGTGCAATGGGCCCCTCATCCCTCCTGAGAGAGGAGGTTTACATAGTGTGCAGTGGGCCCTTCATCCCTCTTGAGAGAGGAGGTTTACCGATTGTGCAGTGGGCCCCTCATCCCTCTTGAGAGAGGAGGTTTACCTAGTGTGCAGTGGGCCCCTCATCCCTACTTAGAGAGGAGGTTTACCTAGTGTGCAGTAGGCCCCTCATCCCTCCTGAAAGAGGAGATTTACCTAGTGTGCAGTGGGCCCTTCATCCCTCTTGAGAGAGGAGGTTTACCTAGTGTGCAGTGTGCCCCTCATCCCTACTTAGAGAGGAGGTTTACCCAGTGTGCAGTGGGCCCCTCATCCCTCCTGAGAGAGGAGGTTTACCCAGTGTGCAGGGGGCCCTTCAACCCTCTTGAGAGAGGAGGTTTACCTAGTGTGCAGTGGGCCCATCATCCCTTCTTAGAGAGGAAGTTTACCCAGTGTGCAGTGGGCTTCTCATCCCTCTTGAGAGAGGAGGTTTACCCAGTGTGCAGTGGACCCCTTATCCCTCCTGAGAGATGAGGTTTACCTAGTGTGCAGTGGGCCCCTCATCCCTCCTGAAAGAAGAGGTTTACCTGGTGTGAAGTGGGCCCCTCATCCCTCCTGAGAGAGGAGGTTTACCCAGTGTGCAGTGGGCCCTTCATCCCTCTTGAGAGAGGAGGTTTACCTAGTGTGCAGTGGGCCCTTCAGCCTCTTGAGAGAGGAGGTTTACCTAGTGTGCAGTAGGCTCCTCATCCCTACTTAGAGAAGAGGTTTACCTAGTGTGCAGTAGGCCCCTCATCCCTCCTGAGAGAGGAGATTTACCTAGTGTGCAGTGGGCCCTTCATCCCTCTTGAGAGAGGAGGTTTACCTAGTGTGCAGTGTGCCCCTCATCCCTACTTAGAGAGGAGGTTTACCCAGTGTGCAGTGGGCCCCTCATCCCTCCTGAGAGAGGAGGTTTACCCAGTGTGCAGGGGGCCCTTCAACCCTCTTGAGAGAGGAGGTTTACCTAGTGTGCAGTGGGCCCATCATCCCTTCTTAGAGAGGAAGTTTACTAAGTGTGCAGTGGGCTTCTCATCCCTCTTGAGAGAGGAGGTTTACCCAGTGTGCAGTGGACCCCTCATCCCTCCTGAGAGATGAGGTTTACCTAGTGTGCAGTGGGCCCCTCATCCCTCCTGAAAGAAGAGGTTTACCTAGTGTGCAGTGGGCCCTTCATCCCTCTTGAGAGATGAGGATTACCTAGTGTGCAGTGGGCCCCTCATCTCCACTTAGAGAGGTGGTTCACCTAGTGTGTAGTGGGCCCCTCATCCCTCCTGAGAGAGGAGGTTTACCAGTGTGCAATGGGCCCTTCCTCCCTCAAGAGAGGAGGTTTACCGATTGTGCAGTGGGCCCCTCATCCCTCCTGAGAGAGGAGGTTTACCTAGTGTGCAGTGGGCCCTTCATCCCTCTTGAGAGAGGAGGTTTACTCAGTGTGCAGTGGGCCCCTCATCCCTAATGAGAGAGGAGGGTTACCTAGTGTGCAGTGGGCCCCTCATCCCTCCTGAGAAAGGAGGTTTACCTAGTGTGCAGTGTGCCCCTCATCCCTACTTGGAGAGGAGGTTTACCCAGTGTGCAGTGGGCTTCTCATCCCTCTTGAGAGAGGAGGTTTACCCAGTGTGCAGTGGACCCCTCATCCCTCCTGAGAGATGAGGTTTACCGATTGTGCAGTGGGCCCCTCATCCCTCTTGAGAGAGGAGGTTTACCCAGTGTGCAGCGGGCCCTTCATCCTCTTGAGAGAGGAGGTTTACCTAGTGTGCAGTGGGCCCCTCATCCCTACTTAGAGAGGAGGTTTACCTAGTGTGCAGTGGGCCCCTGATCCCTCCTGAGAGAAGAGGTTTACCTAGTGTGCAGTGGGCCCCTCATCCCTGATTCTGCCTGAGAGATAAGGTTTAGGGCCTACCCAGTGTGCAACCAGCCTCTCCTCCCTGAGAGATGAAGTTCACCCAGTGTGCAACCAGCCCCTCATCCCTGACTGGGCCTGAGAGCTAACCCTTCGTGGACTACACCATCATGTTTTTTAACCTACTGATGCCTTAGAGCATCACAAATGTTTTTTTATTGACCCTCTATAGGCTGGAGTATTACGTGTATTAACCCTCTGAGGTCCAGAGGGTCAATAGTATCACGTGTCTCGAATATCAACCCTATGTGGACTAGACTATTATATTTCTTTTATATTAACCTTTTAATGTCTAGAGTATCACATTCTATTTATTAACTCTTTGTTGACTAGACTATCGCAAGTATTAACCCTCTGTGTTCTAGAGTACGGTATCAGGTTTCTAATATATTTTCCCTCTGAGGACTACACTATCATGTTTATCTTATTTTAACCCACTGATGCCTAGAGCATCGCAATGTATATGTTATTTATTAATCCTCTACAGGCTAGATTGACCTGTGTATTAACCCTCTGATTCGGAAGTCCAGAGAGTCTATAATAACATGTGTCTCAAATATTAACCCTCTGTGGACTAGACTATCATATTTCTTCTATATGAACCTTCTGATGTCTAGAGTATCACATGTTTTATTTAATTACCCATTGTTGACTAGACTATCGCATGTATTAACCCTCTGTG
Source organism: Flabesymbios commensalis (assembly GCA_964017125.1). Classification (NCBI taxonomy): domain Eukaryota; kingdom Metazoa; phylum Annelida; class Polychaeta; order Terebellida; family Flabelligeridae; genus Flabesymbios; species Flabesymbios commensalis. The sequence continues at coordinate 43,237,750 of OZ024903.1, forward strand.
GTCTAAAGTATCACGTGTCTAATGTGTTAACACTCTGTGGACTACACTATCATGTTTATCTTCTTTTAACCTACTGATGCCTAGAGCATCACATATAATATTTATTAACCCTATAGAGGCTAGAGTATCACATGTATTAACCCTCTGGGGCCCAGAGAGTCAATAGTATCACGTGTCTCATGTATTAATTTACGCACTGTTGGTTAGATTATTATATTTATTTTTCACTAACCTTTTGATGCCTAGAGTATCACGTATCTCGTGTAATAACCCTCTGCGGGCTAGTCTATCATATTTCTCCAATGTTACCCTTCTGATGCCTAGATTATCATATTTTTGCTATGGTAACATTTCGAAGCCTAGAGTATGATATGTCTTATTTATTAACCCTTTGCAGACTAGAATATTAAATGATTAACTCTCTGGGGTCTAGAATATCACTTATCTTATTATAATCCTCTGTGTACTAGATTATCATATTTCTGCTATAGGTGTGGTCAACTGTCAAAATTCGCGGGACAAGGGTTCCCCAGAAGGCAATAGTGCCCGTGGGTAGGCCAAGGCCCTATTCCATAATAACACTAAATATGTGTTTCATACCCAAAGCCTCATTAAGAGCAAGGTCTCAAATCACAGCAAGTTCATATATACTTGAGCGACATCTATGAGGTAATAATTCAAAGCCCTTTTCCCTTGCCCCTACTTGGTCGCTGGCTTGCAAACAAACTGACTGTATTACTGCGGGGATTTGGAAACTGCTTGACCCCAAAAACTTGTATTGACACTCAGTAAACACAAAACATTTGTATGACTTCATGCAATGTTGGACCAACGTCGAAAACGTTTGGCCGACGTTGTATAAATGTTATACAAATATCTTGTGTTTGCTGGGCTGCAGGAGGACTTTCTCTCAAACATTGTACATTTATTCAATGTTGGTTCAATGTTGGCCCAGCGTCGCAGACGTTGGCCTAGCATTAAAACAGCATTGGATCAATGTCTCGTTTAAGTAGTATCTTGTAATCAGTTGGTGGCTATATTAATGATGTCAATCTGTACTCAATAGGCAACTGTTGGCCTACACTTGACCGTCTCAGGCATGCGCATTTTGCTTTTGAACACTAGTTCAATTGATCTTCTGATTCCTACAGTTCACATGTTTTATTTATCAACCCTCTGCGGACTAAAGTAGGCTATCACATGTCTCTAGGGGCTATAGACTCTCATGATTTATGTCTCAACACTGTGCGTGGTAGACAATTATATGTCTAATATTATATTAAACTTCTGGGGGCTATGGTATCACGTTGCACATGTGTAACCCTTTGTGGTCCAGAGTTTCACGTGTCTTATTTATTTAAATCTCTGTGGACTAGGCTATCATATTTCTGTAATGTTAACCTTCGCATGTCTTATATATTACCCCTCTAGAGGCTAGATTATCACGTGTATAGCAAGTTTAAAGCATTATGTGTTTCATGTATTAACCCTCTGTGGACTAGATTACCATTTGTCTTCTATGTTAACCTTTTAATGCCTAGAGTATCATGTCTTATTCATTAGGCCTCTACGGACCAGACAACCATACTTCTTCTATATTAACCTTCTCATACCTAGAGTATCATATATTTTGTATTGACACTTTGCGAACTAGAGTAACACATGTATTAACCCTCTGCTCATATTTAATGTTAGCCTTCTGATGCCCGGATCATCATTTATAAGCCCTCTGCAGACTAACGTAACGCGTATGTATCAACCCTATCCAGTCTAGAGTATCGTGTGGCTCATGTATTAAACTCTCTGTTGACTAAGCCATATTTCTTCTATATTAACCTTCTGATGCTAGAGTATCACATGATTTATTTATTAACCCTCTGGAGGCTAGAGTAGCGCGTATCCTAACTCCCTGGGAGGTCTAGAATGTCGAGAGGATCACGTGTTTAAAATATTAACCTTTTCTGGGCTAAACTATCGTATTCATCTTATTTTAACCCTCTGACCTTCTGATTCCTGGAGCATCATATCACGCTCGCCTGCAATTGAGATATAGATGGGGACACTTAGTGACCGGAGATTGAACCGGATCTGAGACCCAGAGTTTTAAAAAAGAAACAGCTTATGAAACGAATTTTCACCGAACCCGGATCGATGTTCTCATATGTGAATTTAAAGCGTTTAATAGACATATTTTTGCAGTCAAAATATTCATTACACTAAAATATGACCGATACCCAACATATACCACCCTCATAGTCCCGCTTTTTTCCAAGAATAATTACTTTATTCCCTACTTGACTGAGACATCACAGCCGTTCCCAGCTGACACACTTGGAAATGCATGCTCCGCACACGCGATTAATTTTTCTTCTCATCGGTCAAATTTCCATTTTTAAAAAAGACTACCAAAATTACAATTCAACCTGTAAGATGCATAAAAACAAATATTAGGGACATTTACCAAGTTTAAGATTACTAATGAATTTAAGTTTTAAAGGTAGGGTATTTAAAAAAATAAGGTCACCAACTGACCAAGACCACTCACTGAGTCCAAGTCCAACTCCAAGATTTGTCACGTGAAAATATTTTGACAATTTGGTTTTGGAATCATGTTTTAAGAAATGTAAGAAGACCATCAACAGATCAAACAACAAGGTTTAACTATGGATTGGTATGTATTATTTGATTTCATTAATAACTTTTAAAGTAGTCTAATTAGATCTAACCAGGCCTGCTTCCACCGTCGCCGGCGTCGGCCAGACTGTCACTGTAAATGTAATCACTTCGATTATCGCTCAGGCCCCTCGAGGCCTAATCTTAATGTCATCATCATGACATGGTCATGCCAGTGGCGGATCCAGCATAGGGCGTACCCGGCGTACGCCCCCCCCCCGTTATTGGTGAAAATATTGAATTTTCATGCATTTTTTTTAATGAACATGATGAAGTGAAGCTAACATTAACACCCCTTTTTTGAAGTTTTTCAGCCAAGATGTGGCTTTACGCCCCCTCCTCTTGCACATTCTGGATCCGCCACTGCATGCCTCATGTCACGATGGGCCTACCCTCACAACACAAGTTAGAGTGCCTAATAATAATTGCCACTCTCAGGCAGACTCAGCCTCGGGTAATACTAGGCCTATAGGCCCTACTCGCCGTCAAATTAAAAATGATCAACCAGGATCGCATGATTTTCGGCGATTTCTCCAAAGATTTTAATCGATTTTTCTTTGAAATTTTGCAGAGGCCATTTTCTATTAAAATCTTTACAGGGGTAAAAAATTCGCAAAATAATATTTAATATTTTAAAAGTTAGACCATTTGCCATGTAATAAAATTCTAAAATTATTTTAATGGGTTTAAAGAGGAACGTTATAATTTAAATTCATTACATGTCAAATGGTCTAACTTTTGAAATACGCTATATAAGTTTACGAAGTTTTCAGGGCGGTTAGAATTTGAATAGAAAATGGCCTTTGTAAAATTTGAAGAAAATCGGTTCACAATTGACGGGAAAATCGCCGAAAATCATGCGATCCTGGTTGATTTGACGGCGAGTATAATAATCATCACATCACTGACACTGACAGTCAGTGACTCTGTCACTGACGCTGACAGCACCAATCACCATCACTGACAGTGACACTGGCATCAGTCAGCACTGACACAGTCACCAGTCACAGTGACACTGTCAGTGTCATCAGTGACTCAGTCGCATCACAATCTGAATCACTGAAACTGACAGACTTAAGTCAAGAGTATGCCTACCACTGGACTACCAGGCGCGGATCCAGGTTTAAATGAAAGGAGGGGTTGCGGGTGGTCTGGGGGCCCTCCCCCAGAAAATTTCGAATTTGTAGATGCTCACAGGCACATCATGGGCCAGCAAGAGGGGGGGTTGCAACCGCTACCCATCTCCCCCCCACCCCCTCGTAGATCTGTCTGAGACAGTGACTGTGAGACTGAGACAGTGAGAGTCATTCCCACTCACTGACAGTGACAGTCTCCTAGTCCTAGGCCTACCCAGATTCTGATACTCTTTCAGTCAGTCAGTGTCAGTGATTAGATTCGGCCGACCTGCTACTCAGTGCTAATACTGCTGTCCTGCTGGTCAAGTGCTAGCTTATTCTATAGTCTGTCCGACGGTGGAGGATGGTCCAAAATGAAAGTTAGCTTTTCAGTATCCAGTCATTCAATATTTAAAGGTTAAATTCTCAAGCGAATTTCATGAAAAATAGTAAACCCTAGCCTGGTCTAGGCCTATTATTTTCTAGTCATTTGGCATCGATCCTGAAAATTTTATAACAAAATATTGTATATTTTAAAAGTTTGACCATTTGACACTAACTGCCCGAAGGCGAGAACATTTTTGGGATACTTGCCCCCCAAGTTTATCACTTGCCCGACTTGCCATTGACATGCTAATGTCTGTTGTGACAGTCGCTCAAATTTAAAATGGTGAAAATTGAAGCTATTGCCCAGGGGGCCACTGTCTGAATTTTTTTACTTGCCCCCATAAAGTCGGTTGCCCCGGGGAAACGGCAACGGTTAAGTGTCGAGACCTACCGTCTACAGTCTGTGGGAGTAGATAAAGGCGCTATTCGAAATTTGAGAGTGAAATTTTTTGGGGTCATTTTTTCATCTTCCCTCAACAATGACAACATCGCTGGAAGTTTTGTGGAATTTTGTTGTACACACAGACTATTTGTAAGTTGGACCATTTGGCAACATCCCTGAAAATTTTGCGAACTTCCCATAGACAGAGTATTTCAAAAGTCAGACCATTTGACATACAGGTACATAACAGTAATACAATTTGGAGAGTAAACCGGAATGAAGTTTAAAAATGTTTTTTTTTTAACTTTATAGAGGGGCCTTATAATTAATAAATTTGCTAACTAGTCTACAAAGTCTACATGTCAAATGGTCTGTCTTTTAAAATATTTTTTACAAAATTTTCAGGATAGATGCCTACATGGCCCAAATTTCATGAGTATTGACAGAGTAAATACCGAAAAGCTCGGTTGGACTGTCAGGATAGAATTGAATTCAATGACTGCAAGGACTCTCGTCTAGATACTGAATGTGATCCAAAATCTATGGTCTTGTAATTCGTGAATATTTTAGGCTTCAAGGTCGGGTCTGTATAATTTACCAGACATTAGAACAGGTGTGGCCAAGTTATATACTTCTCCAGCCAAACCACTATTTAATGTAATTAAATTTAAAATGTGTGAAATAGCCTAGCTAGGTCTAATATTAGGCCTACAGAATATATGATATGGCATATTGCATCTACATGATATCGTTAGAGGTCTACATATCCCTGAATATAAATTGTACTTGAACTACTTGATAAATCAGCTTTGATTATGTTTTTCAATTGTGACAGAAATCTTAAAAGAGTGGAAAATACACCTACATAAATTTAAAAGTTGACCTGCTAAACTGTTTTTTCATGGATCCTTATATATATATGTGTACATTTGGGCAATCAATGCACCTAGCAGAATAAGTTTAAAATGACTGGCTCAGGCTAAAATCTTTAAAAAATCAGTGCTTTTAGTTTGACTTTATATTAACATGATCGCCATATGATGTAAACATGTCAGTCCACAGACTAGAAAGGCAATTTTTTTAAATTTTTTGTGCTGCGAATTTACCAGTTAGGCTAGATAAAGAGACGAAATTTCTGATTTCTTATTTTGGACAGCCATGTCAAAAATGAGAAATACGGGAATTACGTCTCCATATATCTAGTCTAACTGGTAAATGCGCAGCACAAAAAATAAAAAACTTTTGCAGTTCTAGTCTATGGACATGTTTACATTATATGGTCATATTAATAAGCCAAAATAAAATCACCGATTTTTTAATGATTTTAGTCTGAGCCAGTTCCTTAAACTGCTTTATTTCATCAGCTAAACTTTATAATTGCAATACTTTTGTCCTTTAACAGTTTAATACTACCTATTTGAACTGTGTCACTACTACCTCCACCCACCAACCGCTTATTAGGCTTATTCAGATCTGTGGCGGTGATAGCCTGCCTGTGTCTGCCTGCCGCCTGTTAAGCTAGCTGTGCCACTAAATGGGATTGAGAATATTGCCTCCTTGATAGGAGCCTTGTATTACATTTTTTTTATTGTTTCAATAAAAAAATAGAGATGTTTAAACCAACAGAATAAGAATAGCCCCATCCCAGTTTATAATACTGTAGATCTGGTAATTTTTGCAAGGTTTTAATTTTCGCGAATTTCAAGAGGAGGACAAATTCACGAATATAGGAGTCCCGCGAAATTAATAAATATTATAATAGCTCCACCTATCATCGAAATAAATAATTTGCGAATTCTAGACTTCGTGTAAAATCACAAATTAGCGAAAATCTGAACACGCAAAAATTACGAGATCTACAGTAATGTTAAGTTAACCATTTCACCACCGATTTTTTTTTCTACCTTCATGCAATAGCATTTACCTCAAATAAATGTCAAACAAATGTGTTAAAATATTTCATGGATTATATTTTAATTTTTATAATGGAGGAATCATTACTTCATTACAAAACTTTACACACATTTTACACAACTTTACACACATAATCGATATTTGCATGTGTCATAAATTATGTAATGCAAGTAAAATCTATTATTATGCTGATACCACTGTGTTAGCCAGCGACCCATTTTTTGGATGGGTATCAAGACAGGAAAATTGTCCAAACTACACTGTAAAGAAAGAAAATGCACCTGTAGCCAGTTAGGTGCATTTTCTTCCTTTACATAATATGCAATATGTAATTGGAAAAAAGGGCAGTTGTCAAATCCTAGCTAAGACAGTGGCTCATGCTACCCATATATGATTATCAGTAGTGGATCCATATACTAGGTGGTAAAGGGGTACTGAACCTCATTTTCAAAAGGAATTTTCTGAAAATCTATCGAAAATCATTTATTGACAACCAAAATTTCCTTGAGAGGAATCTCAAACTCAGTATATCAGACACAAAAGGAACAAGGCCAACTAAATTCACATTGTGCCCCATTAAAAAAAACCCAGGTTAACATCCCTACTTAATATTAATATTTTTGCTTAACTTTTTATTATTTATTTGTCTAAATTCTAATTAAAAAAGTGCACAGGTGTATAAATCTGTATTCTGTATAACTAATTTCCTCTCATTTGATACTGAGAATTGTATATTACAAAGTAAATGATAACTATTAACTAGATTAGATCTGAAGTAATTCACCACTTGCACTAAATTAGAAATTGTGCATATTATGTACATTGTAATAATCTCAAATAATTCAACCCTTGCACTGACATATAAATTGTCAATTTTCTAAATGTATTCAAAATTGTGCTTCCAACATTATGAAGTTCAGAACTGTTATTTTTCTCAGTAATTATAATTATAGAAAATTTCATGTTAATGAAAAATGAGTAACATTTGGGGTGTTTTACTGCATTTATTTTTAGACAAATTCAATTCAATGATAGTTTTTGTTTCTATTTCAGATGTAAACTAGGCAGTGAGATAAAGGCAGAAAATCTGGTCTGTGCTACATTGTTGTATGAGGTTTCACAGTTATATTAACATGCTTAACATTATGGTAAGTAAAATCGATTAACACTTCCACTGCTAATCAGCACTTCAGTTGATTTTAATCTTTTTTATTTAATAGCAGGTTAGAGCAGTTATTGGAAATGAAATGAGTGTGCATCAAATTAGCTATATATGATTAATTTCCTTCAAAGTGGATGAAAAGTTGAATAACAGTTGGTAAATTATCTTATTATTTCTATGTTTTCATCTTTTAGGCATAACATTGAATAATAACTCCCAAAAATTTCAGTGTGGGAAAGACAGGTACAACATATTGACTAAAATTTGTTGCTATCATTTCAAATGAAAGAAAAAATACTTCTATATTTAAACAATGAAATATATATATTTGCAGACATGATGTTTCTTCATGCAACAAGTTCAATGGAAAGAAGTGACCATGGTGAACTGCTCATTGGAAAAAAACATGTGCATCACAAGATTGCTACAACAGTCATATTCAACCTGTTATCTCTCTCACCTTACACTTCACCACAATGAAATTTTTAATTGGCATATCAACCAGTGTTTTGTAGTAGAATCTGTCGCAATGCACATTTTCAAATGAGATATTAAATAGCACATATTTTTCACATTTCACATGTTTGACCCACATCTTGTATATTTTGAATTCCGGTAATATTCTTTTGATCAATTGTAGTAGTATATTACATCACAATCATAATGAGGATGTACATGTATGTATTAAAATTGAAACTACAAGTAGAAGCCTAGGTTAATGTTCATGAATTATTTTGCTTGGTATGATCATATACAAATTTGGTAGTAGGCCTCCAGGCAATGAATGTACATGTAATGATCAATTTAATAATGAATTGTCAAACAATGATTTTTTAATCTTTTCAGCTAATTAACTTGGTTTTGAGGGACCCCATGGTAATTTGGAGTGTCAAATAATGTTTAGACAATTTGCAGTGATATAATTAGGCAATTCTGACTCAAAATGTGATATCTTACACTAAATTAAAAGGCATGTGAAAGTTAGGAATATTTGAATTGCGATTATTTATGAGAAATATGGTGGAAGTAAAAATGTAATGCTTCTTCAAACTGTCTACATTGTGTCATGCATTCCTATATAGTGATGTTATTTCATCTGTCATTTTCTAATGGAAACAGTTGTAAATGACAATGTTGAGTAGTAATTGGATATCATGTATTGATCTGTAAACATGTTAAATCTATGCCACTTTTAACATCTTTGCTAAGGGGTACCAATTAAAAATTAGCCCTTTAATAGGTTAATACACATCATACATGAAAAAGTACATCATATTCAGATATTAGGTATTAAAATTTCTATTGAAAATATGTATGCATGTATTCAGCTGATAAGAAAAGGTATGTTTAGATAATAACAAAAGGTAGTTGATTGATACAACCTATATAAATTAATGGCATAAAGTGATAAACAAAGTGAGTGAGAATGAGCACACATGTAATCAAGTTATGACAATATATAAAATTACAACTCCTTAGTTACCGGTATATATAAAGGTTAAAATTGTGATTCAACCATTGTCCTATGCATTTATGTAAATTCCAGCTTCAAATCATATATCCATAATATTTATTAAATATTGATCAAAAATAGATATTTAACTAATTTAGCTTAATTCATAGAATGATTATTAATGCCAGTTTTTTTATTCCCTGCCCGTAGGGGAAGAGGGATTTTAGTTGCGCCAGGATTCTGTCCGGCGTCAGGTTTTCTTGTTGGCGCAAAAAAATCAAAACCTACCAGTTAATTTTTTTTTTAATTTTAACATGACATTCTTAGCAACATGGGGATGTGCAAGTGATTTTTTAAGATGCTACCAGAATTCAATATCGCCACCAGAAGTCAACTCTAAAATTTTTTGTGAGCGCAAAAACTTTTAAAACTTAACGTCTGAAATTATTCGAATTTTACTATCACATTCCCCACCATATGGAGATGTGCAGGTGACTTTTTTAAGGTTTCACTGAAATTCAAAATGCCCGCCACGGTTCAACTTGAATTTTTTGGTGGTCGCTGAAACTTAAAAAAATATTTTGGCCAGTTTTTTTTTAATTTTAAAACACATTCCCAGCAACATGTGGATGTGCAAGCGATTTTTGAAAAATGCTACCCAAATTCAACATGGCCGCCAGAAGTCGACTCCAAAATTTTTTGTGGGCGCAAAAACTTTAAAACTGAACGTCTTAAATTAGTCAAATTTTACAATCACACTCCCCACAATATGGAGATGTGCAGTTGATTTTTTCAAGGTTTTACCGAAATTCAAAATAGCCGCCATGGATCAATTTCAATTTTTTTGAGATCGCAAAAATTAATAAACTTAGGTCGTATATTACTTAATTTTTACTATCACATTCCCCGCGATATGGAGATGTGCATGTGATTTTTCAAGGTTTTACCGAAATTTAAAATGGCCGCCATGTATGATAGCCTCTACAAATGAGTTATAATTCATCTGGTGTAGTGTATTTATTAATGGTGAATGCTCTGATTGCATATAAAAACAACAATTACAATACACATTGTACATGTTGTAGGCCTGCTTAATATTATCATTATATATTAGTATTTAAGTTTTTTGTGCAGTTCAGTGTGTGTTTTTCATTCCTTAATTGTGTATAGGGCATACACTACATGCAATATCTTTCAACAAATGTAATAATATAATGAGAGGAATATCAGAACTGAAAAATAGGGTAACAAATGTGGATGAAAACTAATGTTAAGAATTCTAGAAATGTAAATTAAGTCTGAAGTTTTCTACTCTCACATTCTAGAAATAATATGCTTGATAATTAGCAAGGGATATTACTGTGTATTTTTTTTTTAAATTAGCAATATATTGCAATAATTTGTTGCTGACCAAATTTATTTGTCACAGAAAAAAATATTGCTGGGACAGATGAGAAATTATTCCAGATAGGCCTACTTGAAAAATGTATAATATATATGTATTGATAATGAGTGTGAAATAAAATTGAAACATTTTGTTTATTCCTGTTCAATCAATCTAATTTTAAAATACTTATAGTCAATAGCAAGGTTGACCTCCTGCTTAAAAATCAGTGAATGTTTCCTAGGTTGGAGTCACATCTAGACCTAAATTGTAAGTCAACAGGATTTGTTTTTAAATTTTTTCGGGGACAAACAAATTTTCGGAGAACTTATTCCGCAACTTCAGACATATTTAATAACCCCCCACAACAGACGGCTATTGTGATCCTTTTGTCATAGGCTCCCATATAGTGATCTTGAAAGTGACAGTTTTTTCGCCCGATCCAGGTAGGATATTCGTTTTTTCGCAAAATGTTTTTAATAGTCCCCTATATTAATAAATGCACCATTTTGAGCGATCAATTTACCAAATAGGTCCAGGCCCTATGCTTTCTGTTGGTTTTTCACATATTTTTTGTAATATTGATAGACAAAATTGGTGTTTGCATGGGTAGAGGTTAGCAGTGGTGGATCCAAGGGGAGAAGGGCACCCTATGTTTTGCCAAACTTATAAGCCTCCCTTAAAAAATGCGAGCAAACCCCTGTGGCGCCCCCTTCTCTTCAGATAACGGATCACCGCAATTCAGGCCTAGATCATAAATTCGTTGGCCTCTTTTTTGATTATATTTTTTACAAATTTTTTTTTTAATACGCTAACGTGCGGATGGGGTGGTGTGAGACCTTATATTTTCTGTACCAGTGTAGTGTAGGCCTAGACTACACTTTAATCAGCAAATTCCACCCTCCACAAAGGTTCACAAAGTGTTAGGCCTATGCGTAGTGGAGGGCGATATTCTTGTAACAGTAGCAAGTATAGCCTCCAAACACAGCCACTAGTAACATCTATATAATTGAGGGTGCACATGGGTTAAAAAACGAACGGCGAATCGCCTGTTCTTAGGGTCCGCACATCGAGGATTTCAGCTTATAAATAGTGTAAAAACTGAATCTTAAAATTTATATATATTTTTATCTATATTTATATCATTTTTCCCTTATAAAAAGCGAATAGCTGGGTAAAAAGTGAGCTGGGAATAATCCATAATTTCCAGGACCCATGTGCACCCTCGTAATTATGCAGGCCTATAATATGCATGATTTAGGCTACAGGCTATCAGTGATTAAGCCTACCAGTGGGCTAATACGATTGTTCAGAGAGTAGCTAGGCCTAAAGACTGACTAGGCCTAACGTTACAGGCTGGCCTAGATGTGGGCTCCGAAAATATGCATAGAATGGCAATTGACTGTTCTGTCAACTGTCTGCATCCTGGGTGTGTGTGTGTGAGGGGGGGGGGGGGGGTCTGCAAGACCTCTTGCATTTGTATAGGCCTACCCAAAAATGTATTGAAGCCTACCGGCGTATGTATAGGTCTAGCTTATAGGCCTAGTCATACACACTAAATTGGAATATTATAGGACCTAGACTATAGGATAGGTCTAGCTAGTAGCGGTAGCCGAAGTCAGTGGGGCGAATCAAGCTAGTAGCGGTAGCCGACGTCAGTGGGGCGAATCAACTGGGCCACGGCCTGCAGCTGCGTCTCAGCTTATTGTGTGGAAAATTCATTAAAAATTTACATGTAAATCAGCGAAATTCATTCACCCCTGCTAATGTGAAAGTAGGAAAAGTGCACTGGATGTAGCCCCAGTGGCTGAAACAGGTTTCACGGCTACACTAGATGCATCTCGAGCGATTCCAAAATTCCCCCGTGGGCCAAAAAAATTTGAATACAGAGCACCCTCTTAGTTCACTTATTTGTGTATTCTGCAAAGTCAAATCGCCTACATAATTTGTTATAAGTGGTCGTACACGAGGATACAAATGGCTACTGTAAATTGTGACAGCATGTGCTGACAAGGATCAGCAAAAATTGTATAATTTTTTTGTCTGAAACCGGTGGTCGTAGCCAATCCAAAGGGGTTGAACCCAATATTCTAAGCCACATAAAAATGTAATTGGTTCAGTGAAACATTTGTGTCCAAAAAAATGAGCCAACACCGAAAACATGCTATTTTAAATTTGGTGAGGCATCCGACCTGCGTGTCAGTGATAGGGCCTACATTTATTCATTTTGAAAGTCGAGCTTTATATGCGATATAGTTCATAGTATTCGGGCAGAACAATTTAAAAATGCCTATCTTCATACCTAAACTAGCAAAATCGTTCAGCACTAGGTTAAAATAAATGAAAACAATAACTGAAAAGTAACGAAAACAACAATAATGACGGGATTTCCCGCGATATTTTAACACTCCTGGGAGTGCCAGACAGTAGACCTACAAAACAAACCTCGAAAATGATCACAGACAGCGCACTGACAGTTTAGGGTGGTGATACCACAATATCAGGGGCGTTTTTGACCTATTCACAGCAATAGTGAAGTTCAGCTCCCTCTGGCTTCCTCCTCGGAAATTAACATGGGGGCCGAGGTCGGGGTATGCCTACTCTAACCCCAGCGTGACAGTACACTGGCAAGCCTCGTGCGGACCGAGGGGTGAATTCTTAGCTAGGCCTACTCACAGTGTGGTTGTCTAGCTTGTTACTTAGTGATCTGATTGTTTGTAGCTCTTGGTCTCGTGGCTAGGTTTCAAAGCAATTGACACTTGTCGTAAGGCCCGGGCAGACCGGTTATAGGGCTCGCTAACTCAACAAACAAACAAACATAACTTGACCAATGAGAGGGTGACTTGATCGCGTGTGCGGAGCATGCATGTTCAAGTGTGTCATCTGAGAACGGCTATGATGTCTCAGTGGAGTTGGGAATAAAGTCATTATTCTTCGAAAAAAACGGGACTATGAGGATGGTTTAGGTTAGGTTTTGGTCATATTTTTGTGTATTATGTATTTTGACTGCAAAAACGGGGCATTAAACGATTTAAATTCACAGTTCTGAGCATCTATCCCGGCTGCGTTTCATAAGCTTATTATTTTCCTGACTGCATGAAACTTCTGGCTGAACTCCCAGCATGCCCGGTCGCTATAAACACAAACACCATCTCAATTGCATGCGAGCGTGCATCATATATATTTTTTAAACCCCTGGAGGCTATAGTATTGCGTGTATTACCGTTTATGGCCTAGAGTATCACGTGCCTCATGTATTAACGTACTCTGTGGACTAGATTATTATATTTATTCTATATATTAAGTTCCTGATGCCTAGATTATCACGTGTCTCATGTATTAACTCTATCATATTTCTTTAATATTAGCCATCTGAGGCCCAGAGTATCATATCTATATTTTTACTAGAGTAACACATGTATTAACCTTCTGTGATCTAGAATATCATCTGTCTCATAACCCTTTATGGTCCAGACCACCATGTTTCTTCTATATTAACCTTCTGATCATAGAGTATCACATGTTTATTTATAAACCATCTGAAAGATGGAGTATCACGTGTATTAACCTTCTGGAATGTAGGTATTATCCATCTGGGTACTTGCTAAAAGAGTAGATCGTCATCCCAATGAACACGATTCACCATCACCCTCGTTTCACTTTATATCTTGACCACCCGAATATTCGCACTAATTTGCATGAAGATGTCCATAGACTAGAATTGTGGAAGTTTTATATTTTTGTCGTTCGAAGCTAGAAATTGCTTCTATAAATATAAATTTTATAAATTATTTAACAAAATTAAACACCATAATGTACATTTTATATACATTGTATGCATTTTATATTTGATAGATGCCAATAAATCAATGTTTCATTTCAATTTATATTTACGTCGCATATATTGTGTTGCTGTACTGCAGTAAATTCCATGAATTATGCACTGCCAGAACAGAGAGATCACCATCAACCTGCTATGTTTGCATTAATTAATTATTTTAAGTACATGTATTCAACATAATAATGTAAACCTATGTGCACAGAGAAGCTTAAGGTCGAACACAAAATATTCGATCACTCGGTGCAGTCATATAAAATAATTTAGATTACTCTTACAATGTTATAGCTTTATTTTCAATGTAAATATGTACTACCTCTCACAATACCGCTTTTAGTGAGCTAAACATATACCTACTGATGACTGTTAATTGTTAATAACCCTTTCAATCCTGAATTTACCTTTCTCATCTGCATTCACTACAAACCGAAAATTGCTATCGCAATTCTTGACTTTTAGTTGATGAAGATGACTTGTGTGGTGAATTGAAGAAAGATATTGTTCCATGGAATTTTTGTTCTAAGTCTCCTAGGTTTTAGGAAATTATATCATTCTTCAGAGATGTAAAATAATGTTTTGATGCGTCGTGGGGGTTTAAAGGGTTAATTGATCCTATTTAGGACGCTTGTATCCTCTGATTTTTAAAACAGAAAGAGATAAAGATACTAAATGATTAATACTAATTAAATATAATTCAGCAGTTAAAGAAGACGAGTCGTTTTTCTTCACTGATCAATAATATTTAGGCCTATCTCGTGACGGTCCTACTCCTTAGCGCATACGAGTGGTTATGAAACGTGGGCCCACCTAATTCGTTTAAATAAATAAATATTGTTTTCGTTTTTATTTTATATTTTTAACAATAATTAATTTGGAACTTGTCAGTGTAGTATATTTTGTAATTGTATACATGTAAACAAAGTGTATGTGTCAGAACTTTATTAATACATTTTCTACTTTTTCAGTTATGGCTGAGAAGTTGCTTCAGAGCTACTTGACCTGTTAGCTCTGTTTCAATATTAACAAAATAATAAAACAATTGTGATCTTTAAAACTTTGATTTATTTCAAAGTATTTTGCTGATTTTCCCTCTATCTCCCATTTATCAACCCAGCTTGTAAGCCTAAGTTTCGTAAATATATGCCTTGAAAATTTATCCGTCTTACATATATTTCACTTTTGTAGCATTTGCGGTGGCTAGCTACATAATGTTAATATGTCATATATTGGCCTACATGACATTGTAGCACTAGATGGTTAATATGGGAGAAATTTCATATTCTATCCACCAGAAGATTATTATATAAGACATATGATTCTAAGCATCAGAAGGTTAACATAGGAGAAATATGATACTCTAGTTCACAGAGGCTTGATACTTGAGACACGTGATACTATAGACACCAGATGGTTAGAGCACTTGATACTCCAACCTCCAGACAGTTAAAGCGACACAATCAGGCTAAAATCATAAAAATTTCCTAATTTTATTTTGGCTTCTAATTAATATGTCCATAATATGTGAACATGTCCAAAGACTAGAATTGCGTAAGTTTCTTAAATTGTGTGTTGCGCATTTAACAGTTAAGCGAGAAATAAGGACGAAATTTAATTTCGGACATGCATGTCTAAAATAAGAAATACGGGAATAACTGATAAACGGGGCTTTCCGCACCCTTGCTACGTACGTTGACACAGCAATTCAAAATTTAGGAGACTGCCGAAATTCTAGTCTATGGACGTGTTCACATATTATGGAAATATATTAGGAAGCTAAAATAAAATTAATGATTTTTTGATGAATTTAGCCTGATTGTGTCGGCTTTAATACAGAAGACAGAATGCTCTAGGCTACAGAAGGTGAACATTTGATAAATATAATAGTCTAGTCGCAGAGGATTAATATTTGAGACACGTGATAACCGAGACCCCAGAGGATTAGTACATGTGTTACTCTAGTCCGCAGAGGGTTAATACATAAAACATATGATACTCTAGGTATCAGAAGGTTAATATAGAAGAAATATGGTAATCTAGACCACATAGGGTTGATACACGAGACACGTGATACTGGAACTCAGAGGGTTATTACACGTCAAACTCTAGCCTATAGAGGATTAATAAATAACATTTATGATGCTCTAGGTATCAGTAGGGTAAAATGAGATAAACATGATAGTGTAGTCCACAGATGGTTAACACATTAGAAACTTTAAATTCTAGACCATAGAGGGTTAATACTTGCGATAGTCCAGTCAACAGAGGGTTAAGAAATAAGACATGTGATACGCCAGACATCAAAAAGTGATTGAGAAGAAATATGATAGTCTAGTTCACAGAGGGTTAATATATGAGACACGTGATACTATCGACTCTCTGGACCCCAGAGGGTTATTACACGTAATATTCTAGCCTTTAGAGGATTATTAAATAACATATGTGATGATCTAGGCATCAGTAGGTTAACATAGGGTTAATACACGTACTATTCTAGCCTATAGAGGGTTATTAAATAACATTTGTGATGATCTAGGCATCAGTAGGTTGAAATCAGGGTTAATATATTAGTAACGTGATACTCTAGACCACAGAGGGTTAATACTTGCGAGAGTTTAGTCAACAGAGGGTTAATAAATGGGAAATGTGATACTCCAGACATCAAAAGGTTAGTATAGAAGAAATATAAAAGTCCAGTCCACATAGGGTTAATATTGGAGACACATGATACTGTCGACCCTCTGGATCTCAGAGGGTTAATACACGTCAAAATCGAACATATAGAGGGTTAATAAATAACATTTATGATGCTCTAGGAATAAGTAGGTTAAAATAAGATAAACATGATAGTGTAGTCCACAAAGAGTTAACACATTAGAAACGTAGATATTCTAGACCACAGAAGGTTATTACTTGTGATAGTCTAGTCAACAGAGGGTTAATGAATAAGAAATGTGATACTCCAGACATCAAAAGGTTAGTATAGAAGAATATAATAGTCCAATCAGTAGGGTTAATAGGTTATGGTAGTCTAGTCCACAGAGGGTTAATACATGAGATATGTCATACTCTAGACCCCAGAGAGTTAATACATGTGAAACTCTAGAATGGAGAGTGCTAATACATAAAAAATGTGATACTCTAGGCATCGAAATGTTATTTTAAGAAAAATCTGATACTATCATCTCTTGGGTATGAGGGGCTCACTGCACACTGTGTAAACTTCACCTTGGGAGAGTGAAGGGCTCGATACACACTGGGTAAACCTCTAGAGGAGCGCGCAGCGCGAGGGCTGACGCGAGATTATGCACTAGTTCTGGTATAAACCTTATAGTGCCTCTCTCTTTTCACCTGGTGAGGTAGGTGATTGTACAAGCAATGGCAAGAAGAAGTCCAGGAGACAAGGAACCAGGGAAGAGGCGACCAGCCACCAGAGTAAGGGCAAGGACTGACCCTTTGAAATGTGCTCTGCTTTCTGAGCAGTGTGTTTGAAACCACCATCATGAACCGTCATCGTCAGCCAACCATCCGTGTCCGCCGTGCCATCACCCAAGCTAGCAATGTAATGATAGAGAGCTCATTGCTTAAGACCAGAATCCGTCTCCTTCAGTGCTGTGTGTCTCACAAAACGGCTCCTTTCAGAGCCCCTGTTCTCTGTGGGAACAGGAGTTCAGGAGTTCAACCGATATCCGTCAACCGTCAACCGTCAACCGTGTTCTTGTCTCATGCAGTGGAGTGATAGGGAACTCCCTGCTTTTGGTATGTCACACAGAACGGCGCCCCCAGAGCCCCTGTTCTATGTGGGAACAGGAGCTCAACCGTTATCCGTCAATCGTCAACCGTCAACCGTGTTTAAGCGTCAGCCTGGATTTCAGCCAGCAATTGATCCAGAATTGTATTAGAGCCTGATCGTTTTTGAACGATCTCATGATTCAACACCAGATCCTTGAAACACTGTG
Source organism: Flabesymbios commensalis (assembly GCA_964017125.1). NCBI lineage: Eukaryota > Metazoa > Annelida > Polychaeta > Terebellida > Flabelligeridae > Flabesymbios > Flabesymbios commensalis. The sequence continues at coordinate 43,256,014 of OZ024903.1, forward strand.
TGTTTTCAAGTGATCTAAATGTTTTAACCGCCATTGCTGTCATCCTAGTTTTGATCATAGGGACGTTAGTGAGGTCATGCAGATCTATTGTTCTCATTCTGTCCAGGTAGGTTACCCCAAGTGCTAGTCTCAGGCACTTGTTTTGAAAGATCTGCATTTCCTTCACTTGTGATTCCCTTAAAGCTCCAGTTATCAGCGAACCATATTCAAGGACAGGGCGTATAAAGCACTTGTAGGCTTTTAAGATGGTATATGGTCTGGCGCCCCAGTTTGTCCCTTTGAGCAACTTCAACAGGTTCAGTCGCCTGTAGACCTTTGTCATTAGGTCTTTCATATGGTCTTTGAAGCTAAGCCTTCGATCAAATAGGATTCCAAGCAGTTTGGCTGTTTGAGTTTGAATAATAGGCTCACCAAACAGTTCCAGATCTATAAGTTCTGGTTTTGGACCGACACTAAACACAATCAGCTGAGTTTTTCCTGCGTTTAGTTTTATCCGCCATTTGGAACACCATGCTTCAATAAGTTTTAAAGCTTTTGATAGCTTTGCCTTCACCCATTTGGCATTGGTTGCATGTGCCCAGATTCCCATGTCATCTGCGAACTGGGAGAGCTTGACATTGAGTGAACTCATGTCTGGGATATCATTCACATAGATAATGAAAAGGAGAGGGCTTAGGACCGAGCCCTGAGGTGTGCCCGCATTGAGGGTCACCTCCTCTGAGCAGTTGTTACAGCAATTGACTTTGATCGTTCTGTCACTTAGGAAAGATGATATCAACCTGACCATCTTCCTAGGTAAGCTGCCGTTCATCAGCTTGTATCTTAGTCCGTCATGCCACACCGAGTCAAATGCTTTCTCAACATCGATAAAGATTGCTCCACCTTTCCATTTCTTAGTGAATCCCAGTTGAGTTTCCTCTACCAGTCTGAACACATGTTCCATGGCGATGCGCTTGCTCCTGAAGCCATTCTGCCATTTGTTAAAGAACTTTTCTTTCTCAAGAAAGTTCCTTATTCTACCAGCTAGCGTTTTTTCAAAGAGTTTGCCCATGCAGCTCAGCAGGCTGATAGGTCTATAGTTCCCCGGCATTTTTCCGTCTTTGCCTGGCTTAGGTATCATGATACCTTCAGCCTTTTTCCATAGCTTAGGATAGTATCCTGTAGCCATACAGGCATTACAGATTTGGGCCAGGGCCTCATAAACCTTGTCATTTGCTTGCTTAAGTACACCGTATCTGATACCGTCCAGACCAGGTGCAGAGCTAGATTTGCACTTTTTCAGATAAGCCTTGATTTCCCCTGTTGTTATTGGGGTTAGTGTCTCGTGATCATCGTCCTCTTCGGGGACGTGGCTTACTAGTGGCTTGAAGAGCATTTCGTGCTCTTTAATAGTGCTTTCTACCTCCACTTTGAACTCATCGTCAAAGATGGTCCCCTGGTGGACATTGTGTACTTTTTCAAGCGAGGCTGCGAACGTGTCAGCTCTCTCTTTGTCATTTTCAGTGTGAGTACCATCACTTCTCATGAGGGGAGTTTTTCTCGTTCCCCTAGATTTTGCCCCTGTTAGCCGGAAGAACGAGTTCCAGAACTCTGTTCCATCCCTGGCTCCGTCAAGTTTATCAATCTGTTCTTGCCAAGCCCTTTCCTTGTCCGTTTTGATAGATTCCTTGACCTCGTTGGTCAGGCTCTTGTACATAGTCATGTACTCGGGCTCGTCACTGAATCTCATAGCTAGCCTTCTAGCTTTTCTTTTTTCTCTGATCAGCTTAGACGTTTTTTCAGAGATAAAGAAATCCTGTGTTTTTTGTTTCACAGATTGACAACTTTTGTCTAGGGCACAAATCATAGAGGTTTCAAGCAGTTCAACAGCTTTTTCTATTTCCTCGGGTGTGGTGAGGTCACCCATCTCAATTGACTTTAGTTCCTTGCGGAATTTCTGCCAATTTGCCTTGTCAAGCCTGTGAACTGCTTTTGTTAGAGCTTTCTCCACCTCATGAGAATTCAATCTAATATGCACTGGAAGATGGTCACTCCCTACATCGCCTTTGACTGTGCATTCAGCGACTTTAGGGCCCATCTTCCTGGAAGCAAGGGCAAGATCAAGGATGCTTTCCACACTGTTGCCAGCATAGTTCCGACAGAATGTCACAGACTCATCATTGAGTATTGTGAGGTCCAGCTCCTCAGTAATGTTAAAAAGAGCGTCACCAGCGCTGTCACTCTTGTCGTTGCCAAAATAAGCATGTTTTGAGTTGAAATCGCCTGTGATAATGCAATGTTCGTATTTATCAGTCAGGTGTTTCAGTGTCTCTAACTCGACTATTTTGCCTGGAGGATTATAGACAGTTGCCAGTGCTATTTCCTTGTCCCTTTGTTTGAATGTTATAGCCACTGTTTCTGCATTGATATCATCAGTATACACAATGCTATAGGCAATTTCCTTTTTGATTAGTATTGCCACGCCTCCACCTGCGGCGCTTCTGTCTTTCCTCACAGACTCATAGCCTGGTATTGACACTTTATGCTTTGGCAAGACTTTGGTCTCATTGAGAGTGACAAAATCTGGTTTGTGCTCTTTCAGGTGTTCAATGAGCTCAGTTTTCCTGGCTCTTAGACCATTCACGTTAATATGTGTGATCAATAGACTGAATGTGAATCAGATTGATCCTAATGGATTGGTTGTCCAGAGGGAGTGGTGGTTTACCAATTTAGGCAAAGGCCTTTTCCATCAGGGTTTCGCTACTGATTTTCACATTGAACGCTTTGCTGAAGGATTCAGCTACATCTTCAGAGATGTTGGATTCTGTGCGTTCATGCATGTCTCTATTGAGCACTAACGCTATCGCTTTAGCTATGGCTATAGCTAGTCTAAGCGGCTCCCTGGGCATGGAGCTGGTCTTTTTTGGCTGTGTTTGAGTTTTAGGCAGCCTTTTCGTCTTTTCGGGGCACCCTCTGTATGAAGATGGGTGGTCCCCGTGGCAGTTGACGCATGCCGGCTTGTCTGATTGGCAGTCCTTTTTAACGTGGCTGCCACCACATTTTCTGCACCTCAGGTCATTTTCACATTGGCCTGAGGTATGGCCGAATTCGAGGCACCTGTAACATTGTTTGACCTTGGTGGTCTTGTTCACATAGGGAACTACCTTGTAGTCCTCCCCTTTGATGGTGACCGTCTGACCCATAGCCTCGAGCGTAGCCTTGTTCTCACAGGTGAGCTTCACGTTATGTGAGGGCATGTTGTTATGCCTGGCTGAAATCAGTCTTTTCACCTGTACTGATTTGTTTTTTAGCTCTCTGGCTATGTCCGTGTCTGATATCTCTGGGGATATCTTATTTATGACCATCACAAAATCTGAAGTGGGCCTTTTCCGTGCCTCTCGGAAAGTGGCATTGCCCAGCTTCAGTTTTAGCAGGCGGCTGCGGCTCTGCTCATCAGCGGGGAAGAGAAGTGGTAGCTTCCCGGCCGTGCTGCTGCGGCCTTTGATAACAATGTTGTGCCCGTCCTTCAGCCGTTTTTTGAGCTTGTCAGTGTCATTTAAATACACTGCGCTTAGCCCTTGTGCGACCACCGGCCCTGGTTTGGGCTGTTTGGCTTTCTTTCCCTTGGAAAGAGCATTTTTTGACCTGGGGGATACCCAGGTGCCCTCATTGAGGGCGCTGGTGTTTGCCTCACCAGTCACCTCCATGTCAGTGTGAGCTGCCGTGTCAGTTTCACACGTTGGCGGCATGGCTGTGGTTTCCCCACAGGTAGGCTTGTCGCCTATAGCGTCTAACTGAGCGTGAGCGTTGGTGACATGTGAATCCGATTCACGTGTTGTTATTGTGTCAGCGCCGCTGATATGTGAATCAGCGGCTGTCACCATATATTGGGCGTCGCTACATGGCTTATAGGTGCCCATGTAATCACTGTTGTCACTATCTACATAGTAGCGTGTTCGTTCAACAGTGCGTATACTGGAATCTGACCTGGGCTCGTCAGATTCGCTGTAGAAGCCACTTGTGGCTAATACAGCCCTTTTTACTTTTTTAATTAAGAGTGCCCTCTCCGGGTCAGATGGGCTTCTGACCAGGACTCTCTTTTTTGGGGTTTTGTTAAGCATTGTGCTCTCCTGGCACGCCCCCAGTGACTGCTGCCTGCCAGTCACATTAGTGGTTTGTGGGCTACCACTTCTCGCCTGACTATTGGCTGTAGCCTGGGCTATTGCCTTAGTCGTTTGACCGTCCGTCTTGTTTTTGGCGATTAGCCTCAGGGCTGCGTTCTTGCCCTTTGCCCTGGCGCTGTCGTCGCCTATGAGCATTTTTGCAGGGCTGGTTGGTAATAGCCCTGCGGTACCGTTGGTACCTGGTACCGTTCGAATCGCCTGCGCATAGCTCTTATCTGGCGTGACCATGCCACTGCCAGGTTTGCGAGACTTTGCTGCAATAGTGGCCTGGTTCGGACCACTATCCTTTATCTCAGTGCCAGCGCTTGCACTGCTGGCCTTACTCTTTTTGTTAGAGTTTTTTGCTTTCGCTTTCGCCGAGGGGGTGGCCCCTACACCCCCTTTGCCCGATTTGCTGTCGCCCCCTGCTTTTTTAAGAGGTGCAGATCCCTCTTGTTTCTTCCCCGTCCGTTTTTTAGTAACGGCGGGGCCGACATTGGCCTGCTGTTGGCCTTTGCCATCTGCCTTGCGGGTGTGCCCAGTACCCGACTTTTTACCCCCTGTTTCTTTATTCTGAGTTACAGGTACCTCAGTGTTTGTCTGGGTGCGCCCCTCACCCTTATTTTTCTGGCCCCCTGGTGTTTTACGAGGTCCAGGTACCTCCTGAGCTTGCCCCGAGCTCTGTTTCACAGGCGACACGATTTTGACCGGGTCCCCGCCCTGGGACTCGACCATATCGGCCACCAACCTTAGTAGGTTCTCAGCCTGGACCTTGTCCATAGCTGATTCCAGCGCACCTATGAGTTGCGACTGTTGCGCTTCCACAGACAAGTCCGTGGCGCTCTTAGAAGAGCGACTAGAGTCTAAAATAGCAGGGCTATTCATACCGTCAATAGGTTTGCTAGTTGCCTTGTCCCTTGTCCAAGTTATAATAGTGCGATACTCACAAGTCTTCCCGTAGTGCGTTGGTGTCTCTGATTTCAGCTTATAATATTCACTGTGCGTGTCTATTATAAGCTTAGCTTATGTCTGACTAACAAGAGTTAGTGAGTGAGAGCTAAAGCTAGCGTCTTGAGCTGTTGACACCTCGGCGACTGCAGGGGGTAAACCTCATCTTTCAGGCCCAGTTATGGATGAGGGGCCCACTGCACACTGACTAAGCCCCATCCTTAGGATGGGCGAGGGGCTCGCTGCACACTGGGTAAACCTCATCTTTCGTGGTCCAGTCAGGGATGAGGGGCCGCTGCACACTAGGTACACCTCTTGTCTTAGGAGGGATGAGGGGCCCACTGCACACTGGCTAAACCTCATCCTTAGGATGGATGAAGGGCTGGTTGCACACTGGGTAAGCCTCAACTTTCAGAGCCAGTTAGGGATGCACACTGGTAATCTTCATCTCTCGGGGATGAGGGGCTGGTTGCATACTAGGTAAATTTCATCTTTCAGGTTCAGTCAGGGATGAGGGGCCACTGCATACTAAAGGTGCACCTCGATCATCTCTTAGGAGGAATGAGGGGCCCACTGCACACTCGGTAAACCTCCTCTCTCAAGAGGGTTGAAGGGCCCACTGCACACTGGATAAACCTCCTCTCTCAGAAGTGATGAAGGGCCCACTGCACACCAGGTAAACCTCTCTCTCAGGAGGGATGAGGGATCCACTGCACACTGGGTAAACCTCCTCTCTCAAGAGGGATGAAGGGCCCACTGCATACTGGGTAAACCTCCTCTCTCAGGAGTGATGAAGGGCCCACTGCACACTAGGTAAACCTCCTCTCTCAAGAGGGATGAAGGGCCCACTGCACACTGGGTAAACCTCCTCTTTTAGGACGGATGAAGGGCCCACTACACACTGGGTGAACCTCCTCTCTCAGGAGTGATGAAGGGCCGACTGCACACTCGGTAAACCTCCTCTCTCAAGAGGGACGAATGGCCCACTGTAAACTAGGTATAAGCCTCCTCTCTCAAGAGGGAGGAAGGGCCCACTGCACACTGGGTAAACCTCCTCTCTCAGGAGTGATGCAGGGCCCACTGCACACCAGGTAAACCTCCTCTCTCAGGATGGATGAGGGGCCCACTGCACACTGAGTAAACCTCCTCTCTTAAGAGGGATGAAGGGCCCACTGCACACTGGGAAAACCTCATCTCTCATGAGTGATGAAGGGCCCACTGCACACTGGGTAAACCTCCTGTCTCAAGAGGGATGAAGGGCCCACTGCACACTGGGTAAACCTCCTCTCTCAGGAGTGATGAAGGGCCCACTGCACACCAGGTAAACCTCCTCTCTCAGGAGGGATGAGGGGCTCACTGCACACTGAGTAAACCTCCTCTCTCAAGAGGGATGAAGGGCCCACTACACACTGGGTAAACCTCCTCTCTCAAGAGGGATGAAGGGCACACAGCACACTAGGTATAAGCCCCCTCTATCAAGAGGGAGGAAGGGCCCACTGCACACTGGGTAAACGTCCACTCTCAGGAGGGGTGAGGGGCCCACTGCACACTGGGTAAACCTCTTCTCTAAAGAGGGATAAAGGGCCCACTGCACACTGGGTAAGCCTCCTCTCTCAAGAAGGATGAAGGGTCAACTACACACTGGGTAAACCTCCTCTCTCAGGAGTGATGAAGGGCCCACTGCACACCAGGTAAACCTCCTCTCTCAGGAGGGATGAGGGGCTCACTGCACACTGAGTAAACCTCCTCTCTCAAGAGGGATGAAGGGCCCACTGCACACTGGGTAAACCTCTTCTCTCAGGAGTGATGAAGGGCCCGCTGCACACTCGGTAAACCTCCTCTCTCAAGAGGGATGAAGGGCCCACAGCACACTAGGTATAAGCCCCCTCTATCAAGAGAGAGGAAGGGCCCACTGCACACTGGGTAAACCTCCTCTCTCAATAGGGATGAAGGGCCCACTGCACACTAGGTAAACTTCCTCTCTCAAGAGGGATGCAGGGCCCACTGCACACTCGGTAAACCTCCTCTATTAAGAGGGATGAAGAGCCCACTACACACTGGGTAAACTTCCTCTCTCAAGAGGGATGAAAGGCCCACTGCACACTAGGTAAACCTCCTCTCTCAAGAGGGATGAAGGGCCCACTACACACTGGGTAAACCTCCTCTCTCAAGAGGGATGAAGGGCACACAGCACACTAGGTATAAGCCCCCTCTATCAAGAGGGAGGAAGAGCCCACTGCACACTGGGTAAACGTCCTCTCTCAGGAGGGGTGAGGGGCCCACTGCACACTGGGTAAACCTCTTCTCTTAAGAGGGATAAAGGGCCCACTGCACACTGGGTAAGCCTCCTTTCTCAAGAAGGATGAAGGGTCAACTACACACTGGGTAAACCTCCTCTCTCAGGAGTGATGAAGGGCCCACTGCACACCAGGTAAACCTCCTCTCTCAGGAGGGATGAGGGGCTCACTGCACACTGAGTAAACCTCCTCTCTCAAGAGGGATGAAGGGCCCACTGCACACTGGGTAAACCTCTTCTCTCAGGAGTGATGAAGGGCCCGCTGCACACTCGGTAAACCTCCTCTCTCAAGAGGGATGAAGGGCCCACAGCACACTAGGTATAAGCCCCCTCTATCAAGAGAGAGGAAGGGCCCACTGCACACTGGGTAAACCTCCTCTCTCAATAGGGATGAAGGGCCCACTGCACACTAGGTAAACTTCCTCTCTCAAGAGGGATGCAGGGCCCACTGCACACTCGGTAAACCTCCTCTCTTAAGAGGGATGAAGAGCCCACTACACACTGGGTAAACTTCCTCTCTCAAGAGGGATGAAAGGCCCACTGCACACTAGGTAAACCTCCTCTCTCAAGAGGGATGAAGGGCCCACTACACACTGGGTAAACCTCCTCTCTCAGGAGGGATGAGGGGCCCACTGCACACTAGGTAAACCTCCTCTCTCAAGAGGGATGAAGGGCATACTGCACACTCGGTACACCTCCTTCCTCAAGAGGGATGAGGGACCCACTGCACACTGGGTAAACTTCCTCTCTCAAGAGGGATGAAGGGCCCACTACACACTGGGTAAACCTCCTCTCTCAGGAGTGATGAAGGGCCCACTGCACACCAGGTAAACCTCCTGTCTCAAGAGGGATGAAGGGCCCACTGCACACTGGGTAAACCTCCTCTCTCTCAAGAGGGATGAAGGGCCCACTACACACTGGGTAAACCTCCTCTCTCAAGAGGGATGAGGGGCCCACTGCACTCTGGGTAAACCTCCTTTCTCAGGAGTGATGAAAGGCCCTCTGCACACTCGATAAACCTTCTCTCTCAGGAGGGATGAGGGGCCCACTGCACACTCGGTAAACCTCCTCTCTCAAGAGGGATGAACACTGGGTAAACCTTCTCTCTCAGGAGTGATGAAGGGCCCACTGCACACTTGGTAAACATCCTCTCAAGAGAGATGAAGGGCCACTGCACACTGGTAAACTTCATCTCTCAGGGATGAGGGGCTGATTGCACACTAGGTAAACCTCATCTTTCAGGTTCAGTCAGGGATGAGGGGCCACTGCACACTATAGGTAGGCCTACACCTCATCTCTTAGGAGGGATGAGGGGCCCACTGCACACTGCACACTGGCTAAACATCATACTTAGGATGGATGAGGGGCTTGTTGCGCACTGGGTAAGCCTCATCGTTCAGGGACAGTCAGGGATGAGGGGCTCACTGCACACTGGGTAAACCTCATCTCTCAGGCAGTGTCAGGGATGAGGGGCTCACTGCATACTTGGTAATCGAGGGATGAGGGGCTCACTGCACACTGGGTAAACCTCATCTCTCAGGAGGGTGGAGGGGCTCATTGCACACTGGGTAAACCTCATCCTTAGGAGGGATGAGGGGCTCGCTGCACACTGGGTAAACCTCATCTCTCAGGAGGGATGAGGGGCCCACTGCATACTGGCTATACCTCATCCTTGGAAGGGATGAAGGGCTCGCTGCACACTTGGCAAACTTCATCTGTAAAGGATTAGGCGATACTAGTACAATGAATGCTCCCAACGTCATCTGGCCCCGGGGATGATGTATGTGCCAGATGGAACATACTCCACTCATCGATGTAGTTGCTTTTGGGAATACGGGCCATTCTCTTGCATATACAACACCAAACTGTCTTGAATACGACCCCCTTTTGCGCAGTGATTTTGAGAGAAACTCATGTTGCAAAACGCCTTTTAGCCAATTTTACTACTTCACAATTTGTATTGTGCTACAGCCCTTACAAATAAAGTTCTGAATATTACTGAATTTCAGTATCACTTATCACGAATAAATATATTATTTTTAAAGTATAATTAATCCAATAGAAACATATCCAGTCATTCTGCTGAATATATCATAATATGCCCATTGAGGAGCTTACAACTACATTATCACATATTATTTCTGTGGCAAGAATTGTGACAAGAATTGATTGCGCCTACACAGTTGCTTATTGGTGAAAATGGTATATTTCATTCAGATTATACTATAGCTTAGAAAGTTAGAAAAGTTACTAAAATAGAGAAAGTTAAGATCAGATCGGATCAAGGCTAGGATGTTCGGTACGTATATTTTTTCTCTCACAATGTTGTAATAAATATCAGAGTCCCAAACTGCTGCACCAATATATGATCAATAAACATCTTAACAACTACTAATTTATACAATGTAATGGTTTTGATCATTTATTTGTTTTTCTGTTACGATTGTTACAAAATAATTCAAGATTTACACCATGCATACGACGTACACAATAATACGACGTACATCATTTTAGAAATGAATCGATACCTGGAACCCTGTATGTTTTGGATGGTTATGTCATGGAATGAAAATTTCACAAATAACATATATTCGTAAACTGTTATATTGTATTGGTGTAGCAGTGCTGGGGTATTCCCTGGAGCTCTCTCAGATGACGAAGTGTTTCACATATTTTAGTCACAATGTACAAAAGGTATATTTATGTCTATATAATCCAGCTATTTGGTGTGCCTCGTTGTCGCTATCTCATCTATCTGTTTAAATTCCGAAAAAAACACAATAATGTATGATCATGTTATTTAACAACTTTTTTGGAATTTACTCATAATTCAATGTTTGAAATACACCACTTGACCATGCATACCTGAAAATCCCATGTGGAGACAGAAATCGCAAACTTGCTCTTATTCTGTCGTAAATTCATTTTATCTTGGACAAATGACGCTCATCTTGAATTTTATCCAGAACACAATATGTAAATTTGACCACGCCACTGGTTCGGATATACCTGCAAACCCGATGGGTGAGACAAAAATCACGAATTGGCTTCTACTATATCCAAAATGATACTAATTTATATTGTTTAACCTCGGACAAATATCGGTCATCTTGGATTTTACCTGCAATGCAATGTCTAAGGTAATTTCTGACCCCACGACTAGATCGGGCATGCCTGAGAACTATAAAGTAGACACCAAAATTGTAAACCACCTGCTGTTCAGTCCAAAGATTGTTTGACCTTGTGCGGCCATCTTGGATTTTACCCACAAGAAAATGTCTAAAGTAATTTAGTATGTCAAAAATGATACCAATTTATTGTTTGACCTCGGACAAATGTCATGCAGTCATCTTTGTTTTTACCCACACTGCAATGTCTAGGGTAATTTTGGACCACACCACTAGATCGGACAAACCTGAAAATTCCATAGTAGACACCAAAATCGCAAATCTGCTCCTATTCAGTCCAAAATATATATCAATTATTTATTGTTGAACTGACGGCCATCTTGGTTTTTTCAACCACAATGCAATGGCTTGAATATTTTTTGACAAAACCACGATGTCGGGCATGCCTGAAAACCCCATCATTTATATGAAAACCTTTATCAATTTAATGTTTGACCTTGTTCATCTTGAATGTTTTACCCACACTGCAATGTCCAAAGTATTTTGTGGCCAGATCACTAGGTCGGGCATATCTGAAAACCCTACAGTAGACTCCAAAATCGTGAATTTTCTCTTATTCTGTCAAAAATTATATCAATTTAATGTTTGACCCTATCTTTTTTAATGCAAAAAATGTAAATGGTGTCTGTACCCCCTTTTTCAAATATTTTGGACCGCCCCTGATCTAGCTATAATTTTAATGATTTGTGTGTTTAATTGAATAAATTAGAGTCTAAATTATTGTAGTTATCACGGAAAATGTAACATCGGTCATATTCAAGCTTACTCGAAATGGCGGCCATCCGGGATGTTTATCCACAATACAATGTCTAAAGTATTTTGTGGCCACATCACTAGGTCGGGCATACATGAAACCCTATAGTATACATCAAAATCATGAATCTGCTATTATTCTGTCGAAAATTATTTCAATTTAATGTTTGACCCCAACTTTTTAATGCAAAAAATGTAAATGGTCTCTGGACCCCCCTCTTTTAAACCTGGGTCCCCTTTTTAAATTCCTGGAACCACCCCTGATCTAGCTATCAATTCTAATTATTTGTGTGCTTAATTGAATAAAATAGAATCCAAATCCTTGTAGTTATCACAGAAAATGTAACATCAGTCAGATTCAAGCTTACGCGAAAATATTTTTTTAATCGGAGGGTACCTCACTTAACCCTTAGAGTGGTATCAAAATGTGGCATTTACACATTGTGAGTGGCAAGGGGTTTTGTCCTAAAAATATTAAAAAAATAGACATTTGTACTAATGCCCAACACTTCTAACAAATCGGTCGGAACCCAACCCAAATACACATGGTGACATGGGTTGAGGTTGGGCTTCATATGGGAGTTGGTAAGGTCATGGTAAGGTCATCTCAAGGTCACAGCAAGGTTAAATCAGCTCGAAACGGTTGAAAATAGCTTATTTTTATAGTTTTTCTACAATTGTGTTTACTTGAAATGTCTATGATGGCTTGAAACCTACCCAGACTTCAACACGGACCTATACCAAAACACCCCGAGAGTTTATAGAGGTAATATAAGGGTTTGAGGGTTTTTACCCCCATTAAATCATCCTTGTGTCACCCCTGTCTGATCTAGCAGAACTGTCCTGAAAATATTAAAAAAATATATATATATGGACCAATGGCCAGCACTTACAATAAACCGGCCGGAACCCAACCCAACTAGGCCTACACATCGTGACATGGGTTGGTGTCAGGCTTCATGGTGGAGTTACCCCAAGGTCATGCCAAGGTCAGCTCAAGGTCACGACAAGGTTAAATCAGCTCAAAACTGTTGAAAATAGCTTAATATTGTTGTTTTTCCTACAATTATGTTCATTTGAGATGTCTATGATGGCTTGAAACCAGCCTAGACTTCAACACGGACCTATACAAAAACACCCAGAGAAGTTACAGGGGTGATATAAGGGTTGGAGGGTTTTTACCCTCATCAATTCACCCTTGTGTCACCCTTACCCCAATGTCATGTGAAGGTCATCTCAAGGTCACAGCCAGGTCAAATGAGCTCAAAACCGTTGAAAATAGCTTGTTTTGTTGTTTTTTTTGCTACAATTATGTTCACATAAGATGCCTATGATGGCTTGAAACTGACATAGACTTCAACACGGACCTATACCAAGACACCCCGATAGGTTATAGGGGTAATATAAGGGTTTGAGGGTTTTTACCCCAGACCCCTCCTCAAATCACCCTTGTGTCACCCCAGTCTAATATGGCAGTTCCAAAAATATTTAAAAATAGATGTATGCCGTTATTTGGACCAATGGCCAGTATGCCCTACTTCCAATAAATCGATCTGACCTCATACCAAGTACACATGGTGACATGGGTTAGGGTTGGGTTTCATAGGGGAGTTACTCCAAGGTTATTTTTGCTACAATTACGTGCATGATGTCTATAGTGGCTTGAATCCTACCCAGACTCCAACACCGACCTATACCAAAACAACCTAGGCCCCTATAACAAGTTATGGGTGTAATATAAGAGTTGGACGGTTTTTATCCCAATCAAATCACCCTTTGGTCACCCCTGTCCGATATGGCAGAATTGGACCAAAACGGCCTAAGATACTGATTGTTATGTTTTGACCAATGGCCAGTATACATTAATTACATCTGCTAAAGCCCAACCTAAGTACACATGGTGACATGGGTTAGCCTTGGGTTACCCTTTACACGGGTGTTACCCGGAGGTCATGACAAAGTCATTCCAAGGTCACAGCAAGGTCAAATCAACTCAAAACAAGTGAAAGTAGCTCGTTTTTGTTGCTTTTTCTATGATGCTGCTCACAGGTTCACCTGAGAAGTCACTTAAGATTGAAAGCCACCGGGACCGCAGCACAGACCTTTACCAAGAAACGCCCCAAAGGTATACAAGGGTAATAAATGGATTGTAAGGGTCATACCCCATTATATCACCATTATGGCACCTCTGTCTGGCATGGCAAAAATGACCCTAATAACACACTGATTATTATATTTTGCCCAATGGCCAGCATGCCTACTTTAAATACATATGATAAAGCCCAGCCCACGTAAACATGGTGGCATGGGTTGGGGATGGGCTTTATAGGGGTGTCACCTAAGGTCATGGCAAGGTCATCTGAAGGTTATTTGAATGTTACAGCAAGGTCAAATCAGCTCAAAACGGGTAAAAATAGCCTGCTTCTTTACAATTCTGTTCACTTCAGATGTTTATGATCGCCAAGACCCGCCTAAACTCCAGCAAGGAGATATATCGAAACGCCACAAGAGGTTACAGGAGGGTAATATAAGGGTTGGAGGGGTTTTACCCCCATAAAATCACCCTTTTAAAAGTCTAATAGACCCCTATGTCAGAAATGGACGAAAAAAAAACATTTCTTTGCTATGATTTGACCAATGACCAGTAGATCTACTTTAACTACATCTGATGAAGCCCAACCCAAGTAAACAATGTGACGGGTTATGGCTGGACTTTATACGGGTGCTACTCTAAGGTCATGGCTAGATCATATGAAGATCACAGTAAGGGCAAATCAGATGAGGGCACTGACTATTTATGTTGTGACAATGTGGTAGTGATAATTCCGACAGGTCACTGAGTATTTATGTTAAAATATACATGTGTTAGTGAGAGTTCCATGAGGGCACTAAGTAGGCATACCAGTAGTATGTGTTACCATAGTGATAGTTCCCAGATCCCCCTACGGCACAGATAATATATCTTAATATGTGGTACAATAACGATAATGAGGGCACTGAGTAGACCTACTTCAATATTGAGTAGCATCATGAACATAAGCGCCTTTGTGAATTTAGGTCCCCTATGTTGATAAATGTTAGTTCTCTAAGCTTCAGTCACTATATATACTGATATATAGGCCTAAGTAATCATAATACATGCTCATATATGCATGACAAATTTGTAGGCATAGTTCTATTTATAGAATTCGGGTATTTTTCACTATCTCCACGATTCTACTTTCAGTTCAAATTATCACCCCCCCCCCCAGACTTTATAAAATATGAGGCTCTATAACAGGAATGATATAGACCTTTTAATTGTAATAACCTATTGTAGGGCTTGCCTCAGAAGGCTTATACATTGCTACTTGGTGACAATATCCATGATATTGTCAAGATTAATGTATAAATAAGAAATAACAACAAGTGAACACCCTTATATTCCCACTTAGTAGAGTAGGCCTACCATGGGGCGCAGGCCTACTGTACCACGCTGGCAGTAGGCCACGGCATTAGGCATGCGCACGTCTAATGTCACGATTAGTCCGTTTGTACCTTCTGGGAACTAGCCTCTAGAAAAAGACATGTAGGATGACAGTACTGTACATGTACTTGTTAACGTAGAGACTACTAGTTTATTTTATTGTTACAAAATAACAATTATATTGTGTAGGCCTACATAGATGTTAATCTGCAAAGCCAAAAGACAGTGTATGCTTACTTTACACGTAAGCATATACTGCCTTTGGTTTTGCACAGGAGTATGCCTGTGTATAGGCCTACGACATATATATAATGAAGCTCATAGAAATTATTAGCCAAGTAATTAGCCAAATAAGAAATCCTTTAGCCAAATATATAACTCGTCGGCCGAGGCCCTATGCGTTGAAAAAAAATGTTTTGGTAATTATTTGCAAAAAGGGCAACCAGCTAGGGCATCCGGTAGTCGTAGAAGGGCTTTATCAATTTTGAGCGACATTGATAAATAAACGGCCGAGATATCGCAATCGACAAAGCGACGTCAGTTGCGATGACATCGTAATTTTCGATTGACAAATTAGCATTTAATTGGTTATTTTAATCGGGTCGTGGTTAGCTCATTTCTCATTCTATCTTTCTAAAAACTGAGGCAGTGCATGGGCAATCTATATTAGTTGAAAGGCTCTACAAATTGTCAGCGAAATTGATAAATAAACGATCGAGATATCGCGATGTACACACCGACCACCCGTTTCGTCGACACAGTCATTTTTCGACTTTCTGTGTCATAGCGGCAGCAGCAAAACATTGTCGCCATAATTTTTGCCAGTATTAATATCTTATCACAAAATCTATTCTTTCATATTCAATCAGGGGCGGATCAAGAGGGGTGGGGGGCACGCCCATCCCTTTCTGTGCCAATTCCATTAAAAACTCCCCTAAATTGGCCGAAATATGCCAAAAAATCTTGCCCCAAATCTCCACGCCCCCCCTTTTGAATCTTTTGGCACTTCTACACAAATAAACTCGACTTTTCTCCTGAGACTAAAGGGAAATGCAGAACCTGCATGGTAAACTAAGAATATATAGCTAAAAATGTTAAATCCGCATTCGTGAAAAAAAAAAAGTTTTTTCGAAAAGAGATGGTATTTTTCAGACTTTTCGTCCAGGCTAGAGAATTGGCATACATCCCATGTTGTTCCTTGTGATCTAATTAGTCTAAAACAGTTGAGCCTCTCCCAAGTAAAGTGCAATCAAAACTTAAAAGATAAGATAAGACATCCACTATATGGACAATTAACATTCGTATTCAGGTTTCGAATGAAAAATAAAAATAATTATAATATAAAATTGTATAATTTATAAACATGTGTGTTTGAATAAAATGAAGCAAGATATATCCCAGAACATTTTTTTACGAGTTTAACTGTTTAAACATGTTAAACAAAGTAAACGTTTATATAAAAATGTTAAACATGCAACTTAGTTAATCAATGCAACTTAGAAGTAATAATGTTGCCCCAATGCTGGAACTTACACGTTTTTTTATATGGCGTGTTGGTGCTGGATTAATTTCAATCCTACGTTAATGTTGCAACTCTGTGTTATCTCAAGCCATTGATATATTCACAACGTGGTTTTGATGTGGATTCTCTACACGACTTATTTCTAAAAACCCGAACCGTTAAGAGGGGCAGGGCTACCGCAAGGCCCACTGGTTTGACCTGTGGTGTACCACAAGGGTCAGTTCTGGGACCCATCTTGTTCAAAATTAGTACAGCTGTTGAACAAGGTAAAATCATCCGAAAATATGGACTTGGATGGATGATAGTCAATAAACTCCAACTGAACGGCGAAAAAACGGACTTTGTCATCACCGGTTCAACATCTATCGTGAAAAAGTTTTACATCTCCACAATAAATTTGGTGATTCAACAGCAAAAAAAACAACACAAAAAACCCACAAAATTTCAAAAAAAAATAGAATCCGAGTTGGGGCTTGACCCACCCACCCACTTCCGAGGTTTTCTCGGATTTTGGGCGTTTTTTTAACTTGACAATACCCCTAAGTAATGTGGTCACCAAATCCACATGATTGGAAAGATCGTCAAATTTCTGACACCACGTGCTACAGAACAACTTGTTTATTCTTTTGTGACCTCCAGACTGGACAATTGTAATTCATTGCTTTTTGGTTTACCAGACAAACTCATTCACCGTCTACAACTTCTTCAGCATAGAGCAGCACGACTCATCATACATACAAATAAACATGACCACATCACACCTGTCATGAGATCTATTCACTGGTTACCAGTTAGATCACGGATTTTTTTTTTAAATCCTGCTTCTGGTTTATAAATCCATTCATGGGTTGGCACCAGCGTACCTCTCAGAATTTATAAAACCCTATGCCCCTGAGTCTAGCCTACGGTCAGGGATGAAGAAGCGGCTAATAGAGCCAAGTACACCCCTTGTGACTTTCGGTGATCGAGCTTTTTATAAAGCTGGTCCCACATTATGGAAACAAGCTACCCACTAATATCATTTCATGTCACTGAGCTGGTTTAAACAAAACCTGAAAACCCATCTTTTTATACACGCATATGACTTTTAAACATGCTTTACCTGATTTTAAAACTTTTAATAAACTTTTAGTATGTAAAGCGCACTGAGCAGACCCACGGACTGGAACTGCACTATATCAGAACAGTTTTATTATTAATATATCTACGTCGCCTAAACGTTTCCATACTATACTGTCATACTTTAAGCGAGTGCTTCAAATCATGCAAAAAACCCTAAAATTCACCCAGTTGTAATTATTTGCTCACTCTAGTGAATGTACCATTGAGCAAGCTGGGTGGATAAATTTGTCAAAGATCAGTCACATGTGCGACGAAATTTATAATTTATTTATAGGTTTCCCATCTGAGATTACAAGTCAGTGGATTACGGAGGATCATTAGGCTACATTTTGCGAATATTTACGTATGAGGAGGGTAAGACATGTTTTTTTTATTAATACCAGGCGCGCATTATTGTTGTTTCAAAAGTGTTTTATTAAATGTTTTAATTGTTTATTATATATTTATCTTTGGTGTCATCCAATGGATAATCAAGCTTGTTTTATTCTATTAAGAAATATTCACGAGAGACAAAAGGTTAAACCTGTTAAATATTGTCACCACTACACGGGTTAAATCTTTAGGCCTATATCAGTGTATATTCCTATTCTATTCAAACTCACTCGGAGCAAATCTCTAAACAATTATCTTAAGATTATCTCAAGACAATAATTGCAAAAACTGCTTAATTATATATGTGTGTATGTATAAATAAAGAAATATATATAAGAAATTATATCAGTCATTAACCAGAGTGTCAATGACACAGAAGCTCATCCTTAATTAGGGCAAGTTGATTACGAATTAAAATTTCTGAAATCCGTGAGGCAGTTTAATGCACAGGTACGAGCTCTTTCAAACAAACCAGACAAAATTAAAATCGGATAAGAATTGAGGGAGCAGAAGCATTTATTGTGAATGGTGGACAGAGTGCACTAATTAGGTCTTAATTAGGTCATAAGTTAATTAATAATTAAAATTTCTGAAATCCGTGAGGAAGTTTAATGCCCAAGCTCTTGCTAGTAAACCAAACATAATTGAAATACAATAAGAATTGAGGGAGAAGAAGCATTTCTCGTGAATGGTGGACATACGACAGACAACAGACGACAGACGCAACACGATGGCATAAGCTCACCTTCGGCCTAAAGGCCGGATGAGCTAATTCCAACCCTTTACGCGCATACAGGCTAAACTCTGCCAGGAGATGATAAGATGAATCAGATGATTTACTATCCAAACACAATATTCTAAATTCGATCCCTAGCGAGCTGAAGCCGAACACACTGCCTCTCGGTCACCGGAGATCCCCACAATATTGAAATTTTATGAGTGGGTGGAGAAGAAACGTTGTGTTTCTACTTCGATAATAGAGCGGGGGACAAACCCGTGAGCTTGAGTGTGACAGGCAGGCACCTAGGGCCCCCGTCCGTGGGGGCGAATGATCGGCACGCATTAAGTGACAAAAAATAAGCTGGTTGATCTCTAGAGCACAATCATAATATTCACCAGGTGGCTCTGCTAAATCAATACAAATTATTCACTATAGGGCTACAACTGTGAGATTATTAAGATGAGGTTTTGAATATCCTGATTTTAAAAAGAATATATTCATAGTCACCGAAATAACTCCTATAGGCATTTATTAATGTATCTTTTATCGCCAGGAAAGATAATGTAATTTGAAAACAAAAATTAAAAAGAAAACTAAAAATCTTAAGTCACAGTATTGTCTTATCTTTTCAATATAATTGTTTCATTTCTGTATTCCTTGCAGTGGTTACAGCTCGCGCCTCTGATATTGTAGTAGGAGGTTGTGAGTTCGAATCCCGCCACTGCCACTTGACTAGACATATACCGGATCAAATCATGCCTGGACCACTAATACCGCCCTAGATAATGCCGGGACAGGGCTGATAACAAGGTGTCCCATGATAATTATGTATAGTATGTGTGGTTGTTTCTGTACTACGAGTACGAATAAAATACATTATTAAAAAAATTGAGCGAAACAAATGTATGCGTTACTCAATAGTGGTATTTGTGATATCAGGATATGGACTAGTTTCAATTGAGTAATCACAACGCTGTGCATGACAACTGCACTTAGTGCTGAAGCTAAAATAATTTAGGTTATTTTTATTATCATTGGAAAGGGTTACAGTTTATCTAGTCAAAGAGAAATGTTTTGCCTAGCTGTAAAATGATTTTACTCAATAAAAATAAACTATGTTGGTATCAAAACGTACAGTTTATAAAGGGCAAGATCAAAGGAGATAAACAGGTCTATCAATTGCCCAATTACAGAGGTCAACGAAGGTCAAAGCTTTCACCACAGAGATCCAAATAGTAGTCAGGCGGCGGTTGTCGATATCATGGGGCTACTGCGCCAAATTTGCCAACTCTAGTATTTTTGCTATTTGTCAAGATTATATGTCAATAAATCAATTGCAACTTGTTGCCAAGTTTGTCCTTTATTTTTAAGGTTTTACCGATGTTTATAAATTTTACGTGTTTGACACAAAAATAATAAAAACCGAAAGTGTAGTCGTATTGTCTGTCCGGCGGTCCGTCCGTTTATACGGGCCTCCTTCCGTCCGTCCGTCCGTCTGTCCGTCCGTCAACCCGTCCGTCCCAAAATATTTAAGGTTTTATTGAACGTCTATATGACAATTTTGACATATTAGTCATTTCATTATAATGTTTCATAATTGTTATATATAACTGATAGCTATTAGTTTTATTGTTTGTATATTGATGTATATTAATATTAACTATCATTGGGCCAAGGTCAAGGCTATAGTTCAAGGTCAAAGGTAAAAAATTCAGGTCAAACATGCCTAATTCAGTATCGTGTGTATATTACATTCTCCACATTTGTATATGTTTCTATAGCTGAACCTGTATTCATTGTCTTATAATTTTAGTTTTTGATATGAATTGCCATGATCTTAATAAACAAGATAACCTGTCGCTCACCTATTCTCGCTCCTCTATGCCACACACTTAATGTGGCCTACGTGACCGTAACTATTTGCTGGGATGAAAGATAATGGGATTATTATATGGCTTGAATTGTGTAGCAATGGATTATACGTTGCCATTCTATTGTATGGGCCAGTCAACATGATTCACTAACCCAGTGTTATGCAATCACCTGCGACGCTGGCACACCATGAAATCACCATTGATGCGCTGCATTGACTCAACGCTTCCCCAACGTTTAGATGCCCGGCCGCTGTTGAGACACACGGGAAAAATTATGTGAACCATAATCAGGTAAATTTAAATGCCAATTGGCTAGCCTCTGTGTCAAGGCATATGCTTTTATTGTGCAAAATATGAAGTTGGTTCATCAATGACAATGTGGTCTGCATTTAACCACGACATACATGTTCTGTTCTTGTAGTATAACAACATTTTTTGTTTCTCATTTATAGTTCCCATATCCCAGCATATCTACATCTGACTATATGGATACATCAATTATTATCTATATGTAGTGTAATAACTCAGAGGTTAGGCCTACACTGTACCTGCTAAACTACCAAAATTGTACGTAACCGTTATTTCCTTTAAATTAGTTCTTTATCTTAAGCAAAATAAATATTCAGCAATGATACCACCACCTTCGCCATCACTTTGTTATTTGCTATATATTTATATTAAAGCTGCTACTACTTCCTGATCATTGTTTGTTTTATCATCTTTGTTAATATAGTACTAGTATGCATCATATCCTGAGACAATAAAGATGCGTCCTATATTCCTGCTTTGTTGCTTACACATCGAACACTATCACATGTATTTTCACTGTAGCAATCATACTTGAAGATTGCTTGGACCAGTTGAGATGCAATTTGAGAACAGTTTGCTTCCTTCAGGAACTGTAGTTGAACATAACATATTCCCGTCTCCGCTCCATCCATATACTAACGGATCTAACTTTTGTGTCTCAAGCATCAAGGCATTCTTCACCGGGAAGTTTGTAAATGTTCTATTTTTAAACGTTTCTTGAAGGCTTGTTCAGTTGATGGCAATCAACATAATTATCAACAGGTGATGCTCCCCTGGCCGAGCTACTAACCACAGAATAAATTCTTTACTACATCAAGCCAGAAATAATTAATATCTCCAAGACGATTCAATACGGTTTGTTTGATGATATTCATTAAAATTATGGACGCTGGGGCCCAGGTTATGTTGCAGATATGCTAGAATTACAACACAATGACCCAGAAACATTGGTATTTCTGGATGGTGTTAATTTTATCCAGATCACTGCATCGAACAAGAACATAAAAAATGAAGATAAAAAGTGGTTTCATCGGTATCACGGGCAATGAACATGCCCTCGAAAAGGACTTTATTATAGCTCCAACTCTCTGCAAAATCGTGCAAGAATTTTAAGAATATGCTGGAATTCAAACCAGAATGTAAAGCTCTGTAGAAGAAAGTCGACTCTTGATAAATGTAGCAAACATCATCACCATTATTACTGAACAGGTCAATCCTTTTCTGAAGTGTGATGCTTAATCTGGCTACTCTTGCTGTTGTTCCTGAAAAATTATGTCGTGATATTGAGGATTGAGAAAATTTTGAAAGGATGGCATTGGATGAACTTGTGACATTGGATGAAAGTGTGATTAAAAAAACAACCAACTTCTGGAATTCTCGAAAGAAAAACAATCACTCATACTTCAAAAACGTTGGAGCTACTGTAAAAAACTAGGGTTAGTGGTCAGATTGTGACAATCAAACAGGAAAGAGCTTTGTTATCTTGCTTTCTTGTTGCAGTCAAGAGGCGAGCTGATTTTGTCATTAATGAGGCCATCGGAGATTTTGAATTTAATGT
>OZ024903.1:43283284-43404155 GCA_964017125.1 Flabesymbios commensalis
CTGATTTTTTTTTTTTTAAATCCAAACCGTTAAGACGGGCAGTGCGACCACAAGACCCACTGGTTTGACCTGTGGTGTACTACAAGGGTCAGTTTTTGGATCTAGCTTGTTCACAATTTATACAGCTGTTGAACTAGGTAAAATCATCCGAAAATATGGACTTGAATATCATATGTATGCAGATCTCAACTATACATACTGTATGTTTCAACACACAAGAAACAGCATGTGCCATCGCTAAACCTGAGAAGGGCATGGATGAAATTGAGAAATGGATAACGGTCAATAAACTCCAATTGAACGCCGAAAAGACAGACTTTGTCATCACCGGTTCAAAATCTCTCCTCGACAAGCCCCCATGTAAAACATCTGGGTGTAATATTTGACTCTCATTTCAGTATGGAGCAACAAGATAGCGCACTGTGCAAGGGGTCTTGCCAAGTTGAAAAAAATCAAAAAAATCCGAGAAAAACTCGTATTAGCCAAAGAGAATCTGAATTGGGGCTTGAACCACCCAGCCACTTCCGAGTTTTTCTCGGATTTTTGGATTTTTTTTAACTTGACAAAACCCCTAAGTCTTGTGGTCACCAAATCCACATGATTGGAGAGATCTCACATTTCTGACACCACGTGCTACAGAACAACTTTTTTATTCTTTTGTGACCTTCAAACTGGACAATTGTAATATGTTGCTTTTTGGTTTACCAGACAAACTCATCCACCGTCTACAACTTCTTCAGAATAGAGCAGCATTGACTAGCTCACACATACCAATAAACATGACCACATCACACCTGTCATGATATATCTTCACTGATTACCAGTTAGATCACGGATCATTTTTAAAATCCTACTTCTGGTATATAAATCCATTCATGGGTTGGCACCAGCGTACCTCTCAGAATTTATAAAACCCTATGCCCCTGAGTCTAACCTACCGTAAGGGATGAATAACCGGCTAATAGAGCCAAGTACACCCCTTGTGACTTTCGGTGATCGAGCTTTTTATAAAGCTGGTCCCACATTATGGAACAAGCTAAGCTCTTTCAAACAAAACCTGAAAACCCATCTTTTTATACACGCATATGACTTTTAAATATGCCTTACCTGATTTGACAACTTTTAGTATGTACAGCACACTGAGCAGACCCACGAACTGGAACTGCGCTATATAAGAACATTGTATTATTATTATTATTATCATTATATCTACGTTGTTTAAACGTTCCCTTATTATACTGTCATACTTTGAACGAGTGTTTCAAATGCCGCAAAAAGCCCTAAAATTCACCCCGTTGTACTTATTTGTTCACTCTAGTGAATGTACCATTGAGCAAGCTGGGTGGATAAATTTGTCAAAGATCAGTCACATGTGCGACAGGATTGATATCAATTTTTTATAGGTTTCCCATCTAACATTCCAAGTCAGTGGATTACGGAGGATTATTAGGCTAACTCGAATACATTTTGCGATTTTTGACAAGATACCTTTTGTACCCTATGAAACATATTTATTTGGTCTGAGCAGACATAATAATAGGTGTCATATCATTCAGCTGATCACCGAGGCTCTCCACAATACTGAATATTTTCGTATGAGTAGGGAAAGACATGTTTTTTTAATTAATACCAGGCGCGCATTATTGTTGTTTCAAAAGTGTTTTATTAAATGTTTTAAGTGTTAATTATATATTTATCTTTGTTGTCATCCAAGGGATAATCAAGCTTGTTTTATTCTATTAAGAAATATTCACGAGAGACAAAAGGTTAAACCTGTTAAATAGTGTCACCACTACAAGGGTTAAATCTTTAGGCCTATATCACTGTATATTCCTATACTATTCAAATTCGCTCGGAGCAAATCTTTAAACAATTATCTTAAGATTATCTCAAGACAATAATTGCAAAAAACTACTTAATTATATATGTGTGTATGTATAAATAGAGAAATATATATAAAAAATGATATCAGTCATTAAACAGGGTGTCAATGACACGGAAGCTCATCCTTAATTAGGGCAAGTTGAATTGTGGGAAGAGAAGCATTTCTTGTGAATTGTGGACAGAGTGCCGTAATTAGATCTTAATTAGGTGATAAGTTAATTAATAATTAAAATTTCTGAAATCCGTGAGGAAATTTAATGCACAGGCACGAGCTCTTTCAAACAAACAAAACAAAATTAAAATCGGATAAGAATTGAGGGAGAAGAAGCATTTCTTGTGAATGGTGGACAGACGACAGACAACAGACGACAGAAGACAGACGCAACACGATGGCATAAGCCGGATGAGCTAAAAGTAATACCCATTATAAATTAAGTGATATCAATCACAATAAAATTGTACATTTTTACCGTCAAACTGTGATCACCCTTCCAACCAAGACCCCCTCCCCCTCATCGGCCTGCGTATCATAGACCAAATTATTGCAGGAGCGCCTGAATACCAGAGCAGCCCGCCCGCAAGCCCTGACGTGACAGGCATAACGCGTAACCTGTACACCGGTGTCCCCACCCTTTACGCACATACAGTCTAAAATGTGCCAGGAGATGATAAGATGGATCAGATGATATTATTATCCAAACACAATATTCTAAATTCGATCCCTAGCGAGCTGAAGCCGAAACACACTGCCTCTCGGTCACCGGAGCTCCCCGCAATATTGATTCTTTATGAGTGGGTGGAGTAGAAACGTTGTTTTTCTTTTCTACCTCAATAATAGACACGATAGAGCGGGGGACAAACCCGCGAGCTTTAGTGTGACAGGCAGGGACTTGTCAAGTTAAAAAATCCGAGTTTGGAAACATGAAAACAACACCAAAAACACACAAAATTCCCAACAAATAATAAAAATCTGAGTTGGGACTTGACCCACCCATCCACTTACGAGTTTTTCTCGGATTTTTTTTGATTTTTTTAACTTGACAAAACTCTTTAGGGCCCCCTTCCGTGTGGGCGAATGGTCGGCACGCATCAAGTGACAAAAAATAAGCTGGTCGATCAGGTGGCTCTGCTAAGTCAATACAAATTATTCACTAGAGGGCTACAACTGTGAGAATATTGAGATGAGGTTTTGAGTATCCTGATTTTAAAAAGAGTATATTCATCCACTAACCCCTATAAGCTCCTATATCTTTTATTGTCAGAAAAGATAATGTAATTTGATAACAAATACTAAAAACAAAACCTGAAAAATCTAAGTTACAGTATTGTCTTATATTTTCAATATAATTGTTTCATATCTTTAATTTTTTTGAAGAGCGAAACAAATGTATGCGTTAGTCAATAGTAGTATTTGTGATATCAGGATATGGACTAGTTTTAATTGAGTAATTACAACGCTGTACATGACAACTGCACTTATAGTCGGTGGGCTGATATCTATAAATTTGAATTTTGCCTAACTCTCATGACAATTATGTTTCTTGGTCTCATTTTGAAGATAAATATATTACCTTTCATTTGAGACCGGGTAACCCTCTGAGAAATTGTCCGAAAGAAGTATTTTAAAGCCAAATAGATACCTACCCTCTGGTATCTAAAAGTAATGTTTTATAATTGTTTCACAAGATGAAATTCGGGTTTCATTCATACAAAATGTAGTAATTCTAACATAAATTGATGATGAACCATAAAAATATGGTGCATTCTTTGTAAATGAGTTTAAATTTTATTATATAGACCCTTTAACCTCTAGGGGTTCGATATTTGTGATTACTTAAAAGAACGTGTACCACGTCAAATTAAAGGGATTTTTCAGATAACCCCATGCAATGTCATACCTTGCCATATACTCTGTCTTATTTGCTACACTATTACATCGGACAAAAATGTCAAGAGAAAGTTAAAATTGAGCAAAATATCCGCGCATATAAAAATAGATAAGTGGTAAAAAAACTTGCATTTACTGTTTATTTGAGTTTATGCATGAGCTCATATATTGTATTGATAAAATTACATTTGGTATATTTATGAATACATTTATATAAACAAATATAAATTAACCCTTTAAGCGCCAAGTCGGATGTAAATTTGTACCCATCTGAAGTTATGTCCTGCTATCTCAAAACTAGTTTTTTTTTTTTAATTTTTACATAATGTGCGTTAATAAAAAATAAAAATAATAAAAAATTCTTGATTCATGATCAATGGGCTACATTATTTTTTAAAGTCAAATGAGAAAAAAACTTACGACATTTGAAATTTAAGAGGTGTCATGTTTTAATGTGAGAAAATGGACTGTTTTGTGAGGACATGACACCCTATTCTTAAGTGGGGTATTGGGATGATTGCTAATAGTAGTACTTTTTGCCCCCATCTGGGGAGGGTCACAGGGATCTGTTTTGTCTGTCGAATGCTTTACAGCATTCCTCCACGAGTCTGGCCATAATCTTCGGGCGGATTGCTAGTGGCGTACCCTGGTTCTTCCGCTCGACAACGGTGCTAATGCAGCTTCCGTATCCGTGCAGGCGCTGTCAGCAGTGCAGGCACTGATGTTGGCCGTGGTAGCCTTGAAACAACCGGCAATAGAGTGTTAGACATTATGTGTCTTAAGTGGGATGGATGGAGTTAATATCCCTTAGGTATTGTTACTCATGGGACTATTTGACCCGAGGATAGCGGAGCTGTGCGAAATGCCACGGAGTTTCAGCAGT
The DNA here is from genome assembly GCA_964017125.1 of Flabesymbios commensalis. Classification (NCBI taxonomy): domain Eukaryota; kingdom Metazoa; phylum Annelida; class Polychaeta; order Terebellida; family Flabelligeridae; genus Flabesymbios; species Flabesymbios commensalis. Next base: position 43,287,940 of record OZ024903.1, read on the forward strand.
AAATGGCATACATTAACTACACTTTTTTATATATTATTACAATGCTACTTAAATTACCATTTGTGCCGAAAAATGACGCAAAGAAATAATTTACTACTACCTATGTTTAAGTGAGAACAATTATGCTATTTTACCAACAATATTTTGTGCTACAATGTTAGGTAATGGCATTAAATCGATATAATATAATATTATCGTTTAAATTATGTATAATATGCCCTAATTGCGGAATATGACAATATAATGTCAGGATATAGTTTCATATTTTCAAAAGGTGATATTGCGATGACAGCATATGGGATGATACTGCTAAGGCATGAGAATACTCAGGATATGACATTTTTATATAGGGACATGACAGTATAATATAAAATAAAATGGAAAAAACGTCAAAGAATAGGATCAATTTGTCGGAATAGCATTTCGATATATTGGATTGTACATGTATTTTGTAAATTTGATAATGGAATGTTATGATAGTTAATCATATATCTAGAAATATTTAATTTTAATTTTGTGATAACGTATACAGTATAAAATCAGGATCTGGTCAGCATATTCAAATTTTATAATAATTAAAGCATTAAATGAGCGGATATTACACAATAATGTCAGAATATATAACATCATGTTGTCAAGATTAACTTCATTGGCAAGATATGACATTTTAGTGCAGTTAGGTGTTGAAAGAATGACAGTTTATCGGTCAGCATATGTTTTTGCAAGACAGGAAGATATAGGCCTAGCTACCCTATTTCAAAATCACTGCATTATACAGGAAATGTCAGGATATGACAATATAACGATGTCCTGCATAACTTATTTGGCAGTACTCGACTCTGAGGGATATTCTATCCACGATATGGCATATTACCCATGTCCAGTATATGATAATATAATGTCGGTATATGTCATTTTAATCACATTTTAATATCCACATGTCATCAAAAGGTTAGGATTTGGGAGCATATTTTCAAAATATGGAACTATAATCCCAAAACACAAGATTATAATTTATAGATATGACAGCGCAACGTAAAAATTGTAAATTACAAGTATGTATTATGATATTCATACATCGCACCATAATGACAGTATATTATCATGCATATGGCGATATGATTTCAGGATATGGCATTATTTTGTTAAGATAACATTATGTATTGTTGGGATATATCATAATAGCAGTACAATATGCCAAGATGTTGTCCTAGAGTCAGTGTGGGCTATGTCGTGATCTGTTATGTAGATTCTGTTGATCCGAAATAGGCTTTTCTATATATGCTTGAGAAATACATTACGCACACCCTTTAAATACTACGTATCTTGTGTTGCGGTTCAGCGACTATGGTTATTACCGGGAAATGCAATTCGTGGGTAGGCCTAATCAATATATCCCGGTGATGAGCTATTTTACATCCTAGATTACCCTATTCATTCCAATATAATCATATGTTTCACACAAAATACAAGCTTTCTTTCTTTTTTCGCATCAGGAGCGGTATTTGTGAACATGAGTGTTTTTCTAAGAAAACAAACGATTAACATATTATTGCCCCGTTTCTGATGCATTTGGATAAGCTTACATATGTGTGCACGGGTAAATTAATAACCACATCATATCTTTTTAATAAATATTGACTAATTTATTCTTGAAAACTGAATTAACGCTAGGTTATCTACATGTGCATCTCCGCATGTTCTTCTATTTTTTTCAGGCCGGTACACAATTTTAGAGCTACCAGGGGATATTATATCTCCTTTCAAACTAGCGACGAAGCGCATGAAGGGAGTAGAGTTTTTTAACCCTCACCCTTAGTTCCAGGAAGCCTCATGTGGATTAACAGTTTGGATTGTACGTACCACCATTCAAACTTATTTTAATGTTATTCTTGAGCAAAGTGGGTACCAGCAGACTAAATGGCATAACATACACCGATTTATGTGCACATGGTTTGAGTAATGATCGTTAAAGTATATAGTCATTACAAATGATTCCAGCTGGACAAAATTGAAGATGTTAGAACATATTAAATATCATACCCCTAGATTTTAAAGGGTCTAGAAAATAAAAATAAATCTTATTTAAAAAATGACACCTTTTCTTCGAATCAGCATTAATAATTATGTTACAATTAAAAAAACTTTTTTTGAATTAAATTTACATATCATCTTTTGATTCAGATACCAGAGGGTCGACAGTATCTATTTGGCTCCAAGTTACTTATTTTAGACAATTTTTTCACAATAATTATTCAACCCTTTAATCTTAAATCTATTGCTACATAACTGTAAAAAAAAATAACAACACACCTAATGATGTGTTTTAAAATAACTATTAATAACTTAAAGCAGGTCCAAATTTAACTAGCACTTTGTACTTAAAGGGTTAATTTACATTTAGTTATATATATTTATATATAAATATACTAAATGTACTTTTGTCAACACTTAGGAACTCATATGTGCAGCACAACATAATAATATAACACAATATTGTCATTTGCAGTATTAGCAGTTTCAAAATATACAGTAAAAGTTAGGCTATTTTTTTCTAACTTATTTTTGTCCTACGATGATATTTTGTTCCATATTAATCTTTTCGAGCATTTTTTGTCAATGTTACCTAGTCCAACTATGCAACATATATTTGACAAGGCATAAATGAGAAGGTATGACATTACACGGTGCTATATGAACGATCCCTTCAATTTGATGTGCTATGGTAAGATGGGTTTTTTTTAGTAATCAAAAATATCAAACTTCTAGACGTTAAAGGGTGTAAAAAATACAATTCAACCTTATTTTGAACATTATACCCTATTTTTTGGATTTTAAATCAATGTATGTTACAATTAATACATTATTTTTTAAATAAACTCGAATTTCATCTCGTGAAAAAATTTCACACACTTTTTTAGTCACATTCAGGTACCAGAGGGTAGGTACCTATTCGGCTCTAAATTACTGCTTTCGGACAATTTTTTAGAGGGTTACCCGGTCTCAAATGAAAGGTAATATATTTATCTTTAAAATGAGACCAAGAAACATAATTGTCATGAGAGTTAGGCGAGCTTTGTTATTTAGGCCCCTTTTGAAATATAGCCCACCGACTATTAGTGCTGAAGCCAATATAAAGGTTTTTTTTATTATCATTAGAAAGGGTTACAATTTATTGTGTCAAAGAGAAATGTTTTGCCTAGCTGTAAAAGGATTTTACTCATTTAAAAAAAAATTATATTGGTATCTAAACGTACAGTTTATAATAGGCAATATCAGAAGAGATAAACAGGAATATCAATTGCCCAATTACAGAGGTCAACGAAGATCCAAATAGGCGGTGTTTGTCATCACACTATTTATACTAAACATCAAAGCTAACAAAGCCATGACTTGATGAAATTATTCAATAAACCCTTGAAACAAACGTAAGTATTTAAAACAACGTAGGGATTACATTGCTTGTCTGCTTGTTTTTAAATCACTCAACAACTTTTTGCGTGATTATAATGTTATTATTTCTACTGATATGTTCACCGTAACCAGTGAGATTGCGCGTCGGTCTCCAGATCCGCTTCAGACAACAAACGAATATTTACTAAAGTAAACAAAGCTAGCTACATGTATACATCTTCCTGTGAGCACAGTAGCTTTTCACCGAGCTAGCTAACACAATCATGTATGGGGGAGGGGGTCTTATATAACATTTTTTTCACCGAATAGCCATTCAAATCGGTTTCCGGTGACATCACTGCGTTTCACAGTTTTAATTATTTGGTGCGCACAAAATTATTAGTAATTCGGAGGGCGCCAAATATTTTCTGTGCACCAAATAAATTATTTAGGGTGTACCAATCATTATTTTCTGACGGGAACCAGACGTTAAATTCATTCATGTACATCAGGTCCAACGTCTTTGGCGTACGTCTGGTGTTGTTTCTGGCGATTTGCTAAAGCTGGTTAAATACATAGGCTACGTAAACATAGAGCGGACATATCCTGCAAATTTCCGACGTTGGACCTACGATGTTGTTGCGGATGTTCTGCTAACCTGTTTTAAAACATGTTCATGCGTGAAATTTAGGATAAATCAACGTCTCCGATATACGTTATTTCAGCGTTTTTCAGGTATGCCCGACGTTAATTCAGAATTTTCGCACAGATATAAATGACGTAAATGTGAAAGGAAGCGACCATTAATTCAACGTTTCCGACATAAATCCTATTTCAGTGCAAGAGCATTATGGTTGAACCTGGAATAAAATTGCAGAAAACTGATTTTTTCAGGAATTATACATGGACATCTCCCCAGACGAATTCCGAAGAGGCCCCAAAAATCCCACTTGTGTATTTTTTTTAATTCAAGATGGCCGCCACCATGTAACGCCATTTTTGAAAAAACGGGTATACCATCATTGCTCACTTTTGCAGTTAGAAAAAAATATGTAGGTGTCTTTACTTATGTTTAAGGACAAAAAGAGTTCATCCAGATGATCAGAAATGATATCAGTACTTTTCTCAATAACAAAAATCTAAGATGGCCGCCATATTGATATACCGAGTATGTTGAGCGATCTCTTAAAAAAACGAAAATATGAGGTAACTATCTCGTTGTTGAGCCTAAAATGTATTTTTTGTCTAAACCGATGGAGTCTAGCACTTTTTTTTTAGATCACCAATATTGTATTAATATTTAATTTATCAACATAAATCCCACATAGTTTAATGTTATGTAACACCATATAACGTCATTTTTCCAAAAAAAAACAGGAGTATACCCCAATTCCTCACTTTTGCGGTTTAAAAAAATATTTTGGTGCCTCTACACATATCTTAAGGCACAAAAAGCTCATCAACAGGATCAAAAATGATATTAGTCCTTTTCTTATCTCCACAAATCCAAGATGGCGACCATTATGTCAAGCGTCCCCCCCCCCCCTCAGAAAATCACCTACATGCCATAATCATCATGTTGTTGAAAGTTTTTTTTCAGATCCATGGAATCTAGAATATATTTCCATCACCAATTTTTTTAATAGAATGCGCTTATTAACACAAAATCCCACACGGCTGCCATATTGGTTAGCTCTTTTAGCGCAGGTGCCACGATTAAGCGATGTCCAACTGCTTTTTCATATGGGAATATAAATATAGATTTATCAAATTTACAAAATATCATATGTCAGAAATCATTGATTAAAAATTCTAACATGTCTCATTTTTAAATATAAGGGTATTTTTCATTCATTTGAAGCTTGAGATAGCGTAAGAAATTCCAGTTTTAAACCTGAGCGACTAATTCCAATGTAGGTATTTTATATAGTAGGCCTATATAAAATGTTTTTCGATTTTGGTTAAGTATTAGTTGTGATTATTCTAGGATATGAATATTAGCTAATTTTGTGTGAATGTACATAATAACAGAGCTAAGTACAATATTACACCAGCATGAACACGTGTCCTACGAGACTGTTGGTTATTTACATGTACTACTAAATATGAAAATGTTTAAAATCACATAATTTTACTGGCAGAGTTTGGCCATCTACAGGCCTATGTAATTTGGTCAATTTCCTGAAAATGGTAATAAATACCTTTGATTATAGATTAGAATATTCAGATATTTTATTTGAATACTAGTGTATTACGTAATAAATATATGTCATTGTATGACATTGCAATGTGATATTACATTGAAATGTCAGAATATGACATCAAATTAGAGGATGTGACAGTTTACCGTCAGGATATGATAGTTTTATGTCAGGATATATGAATATGATATCAGGATATGACACTTTAATATCATGATATGTAATATAATGTCCAAACATTGGTGTTTAATATAGCTAAATCACGTTATGATGGCTCAATACAGCTTTATAAAGCCAGTATATAGTGGCTAAACATCACGTTGCTGTATTAAAATGAAACGATATTGCATCATATATATCATTTTAACATCACTATGATATTTTATTGTCAGGATATGACATTTAAATATTAGGATATGGTACTTGAATATTATGATATGACTTTATACATTGATGAAATGACACATTGAGGTCACAATATAGTATTGTAATGTGATGATGTGTCATTATAATGATAAACATGTTATTTAATATCGAATATTGTATAATAGACTTGTCGGATTATGACATTAAAATAGAAAAAAACATAAAAAACAGTTCGAAGTCAGGATCTGGCATATTTATGCATGCCAGGATATTCGATCGTAATTTATCAGAATATGACACTTTAACGTCATGAGATGGTATTATAATTTTGTCCTTTTATATCACACAATAAGATTTGAATGTCAAGATATTCCATTTTTTATGATAGAAATGGGGTTATATCAGGCATGGGGTGTCAAGTCAGGGTCAGGTGTATGCGCAGGGTGTGGTGCGCAGTGGTTGGGGAGGGGGTGGGTGGCAACGGGAAGTACTATAGGTGTCGCATGGGTGAATGGTCATCATCCCGATTTGCCTAATTTCGCCAGCCTGTGACCAGGTGTTGTCAAGCCACAGAGTTGAGTACTGCTGTAGGCTAGGCCTTTATACAGCTTACTTAAAATCGTTATTAGTCCCGGAAAAACGTCACTTTACAGATACACAATTATTTGCATTGATTAAAAAATATATACTGTGAATCTGGTAATTTTTGCGTGTTTAATTTTTCGTGAATTTCTGATTTTGGGACTTTTCACGAAGTTTAGAATACGCGAATTTTAATTTTTTTCGGTAGCACTATTATAATGATAATTTTCGCAAGGTTCTTGAATTCACGAATTTGTCCTCCTCGCGAAAATTAAAACCTCGCGAATATTACCAGATCTACAGTATATAAAATTATATAGAGAGATATTTATATGGATTCTGTACTTTATCAAAGCATGCATGCTTTATGGTTATTACAGGTTTATAATAATAACATCATACTTGAGTGAGATTGATTACAGAAACAAAAATAAACACTTGACACACCTTGATGTATATTTTGTGATATATTGTAATTATCATTAAGTATAAAATGTTGCTCTTCGTGGATTGAAGTGTACACATTTTCTAGTTATTATTTTTTTTCATTATTATTAATATAAGACTGCTGTTCAGTTATCTAAACACAACCCCTTGATCCGCATATCTCAAATATTTAAATAGGCGTTTGAGCTTACTGCATCTTTCTTAACAGATTTAAAGGAAGTATATAATAACATTAATGTAAAAAAATACGCTGCATAATCATCCGTAAGTGTTACACACAGTCATGCGCAATGTACAGGAATGTAGGTGATGCCTAATATCTACCCCATGCCTAATTTCGCTTGACAGCGGCATTCTAATGTGACATTATAATGACTGATTATGACACTACAATATTTTAATGTGACCTTAGAATGTCAGGATATGTCACTTTGAAGTCTGGATATGGCATTTTAATGTCAGGATATTATTGTCATGCCAAGGTATAATATTTCAATAACATTATATTGAGAAACGCACGTTACCATATGGTAATACAGAATCGACATAAAACATTCCAATATCAGGATGGCACATCAGTTCAACATATATATCGCAATATAATTCAGTAAGTAAAGGCCTCCACATTGCTCAAATACCGGTACTCCAAAACTGCCAACAACAAAAGCACTTCGGAAGATTCAATAAAATGGAAAGTAAGATAAGGTTAAGACACATGTTCTTTGAACAGCTTGTGTCCTTGCCCTCTCTTATTTTCATTTCCTCTTACACGAAAATGTCATATTGTGATGTTATTATGCTATATCATGATATTATAATAATATCGTGACAATACACTAAACAATCCTGTCACTTTAATACCATGCCGTGATGCTTAACCACCATATCCTGCATTTATAAAGCTGTATCCAGACATCATAAGGTCATTTTACTATAATAAAGAGCAATATTTGGACATATCATGATGTTAATGTGTCTTGTCCTCATATTATCATGCCATAAAAAGATCATATCCTGACGATAAACTGTGACATCAATTAATTTAATGTCATATTCCGATATTCTGATGTAAAATCATCTCATTACAACACCATACAATGCCATAACTTCATCACGAAATATATATATCCTAATATTCAAAATGTAATATATTGATATTTAAATGATATATTTCATGATAACAAACATATTGACACTCGCAGATCATGGACAAAAGTAAGTATTTAAAAAACATTGTTACAGGACGATTATCAAAGATGTCATGTACCTGTAACGTGTGAGACGCAAGTCCTTATCTTGCAATTGATTTTTGCTAGAAAACCTCTCTTCAACGTCACCTACTTCCCAAGCCAACACGGGGCATTAATTCAATTCTGTTTAATTTTTGGGCCAGCGTCGAAGACGGTCAGCCAATTTTAAAACAGCATTGGATGAATGCCTCCATTATGATACAGAGCATATTTTTCTGCACAGGAGGGTGTGGAATCTACAGTCTGGGAATGGATTTTATCTCATGGTCGTTTGTCACCAACGCAAACTGAAAGAGCAGTCGCTCCAGAAAGAGTTTTAAAAAGAGTGAATAGCGGGGCAGAGAGGGTTGTTCAAAGGGGGGGGGGGGGGTTGGGGGATCTCACAAATCTCTACTATATTGTACAACGATGTGCTCTTTTTGTATTGGCCAAACATGTAGGAACTGTGACAGCTCGGATGATTGAAACGCAATAATTTCATTATTTACTGGAGATTAATTTGTTAACTTGACAAATCTCAATCTACATTTCTAGTGGGAGAGCAGTTCGAAAAACACTCCCAAGCGTCACCCACCATGGTAGAATTAACTACCATGTGGGATTCATGTCGATAAACTCAATATAATAAAATATGGTCATCTAAATAAGTTCAAGACTCCATGGGTTCGGCTAAAAAATAAATTTCAGTTTCAGAAACGAGATGGTTATCGCATATTTTCTTTTTTTTAAGAGATCGCTTAACAAAATATTATGGCGGCCATCTTGAATTTGTGGTACCAAGAAAAGTACTGATATTATTTCTGATCATCTGGATAACCTCCTTGTACTTTAAAACATAGGTAGAGACACCAAAATCATTGTTTTAACTTCAAAAGTGAGGAATTGGGGTATACCCTTTTTTTTAAAATGGCGCTACCTGGTGTTATTTTTAATTAACTACTATGTGTGATTTATGTTGATAAATTCAATATAATAAAATAATGGTGATCTAAATAAGTGCTAAATTCCATGGGTTTGGCAAAAAAATACATTTTAGGTTCAACAACGAGAGAGATATCTCATATTTTCGTGTTTTTTAAGAGATCGCTTAACATAATCAGAACAATATGTCGGCCATCTTGAATTTTTGGTATTGAGAAAAGTGCTGATATCATTTCTGATCATCTGGATCAACTCTTTGTGCCTTAAAACATAAGTAGAGACACCAACATATTTTTTTTCTAACATCAAAAGGTGAGGAATTAGTGTATACCCCTGTTTTTCGAAAATGGCGTTACATGTCGGCGGCCATCTTAAATTAAACAAAATGCACAATTGGGATTTTTGGGGCCTCTTCGGAATTCATCTGGGGAGATGTCCAGGTATCATTCCTGAAAAAAATCAGCTTTCTGCAATTTTATTCCAGGTTCCTGCGTTTTTTTCACTAATGCTCTTGCACTATTTATATATATTATCACCCACTTGAAGTTGTGGGTCGCGTCAGCGAGACACAACTTCAAGTGCGTGAAAATTATTCTAATCCACCAGCTGATGGGTTGGATTTGACCATGAAAGGTCCCCTCAATGTTATCCTCGATTATTGTTCTATACCCCTTGGCACATATTTTAAGCTTGGTGCCCAAGCCGGGGTCCTGTCAAATTTTGAGAAATCGCCTTATTTGTGTTTTTGGCGTTCACAACTCGGGTAAAATCACATATCATATGGTTACGTGGGACAGAATGTCCCAAATCATACAAAATGACCGGGGCAACGTGATGATCATTTTGATGTGTCATAATATGGCATTGAGAGTGTGTAGGGCTCACAATTTGAGAAAATGTAACATTTTGGGCCCAATTTCAACTTCGCTTTTCATTCCACTTGGTCATGAATTGTTTTTTTCACAAAAAAATGTTAGATCCAACACCAAGCAAAATAATTATAAAATTGAAACTATTATCCTAGCTTTATTTCGAATAAATTTGAATCTTCTAACCTTTTTCTTTAGTAAAACTACTCGATAATGGTATTTTGCTTATTTGATATGATATAACATACTTTTATGCATGCATATGTGTTTGAGTTTATGCTATATGTGCGGCTATGTTGATGTTTGGGTTAGATAATGAGGAGCAACATATATTCATATTTTGTGCTTTTATTAACCAGAAGTTACATCAATACGCTGGTAAAACATTCAATCGTATTATTACATCAGTAATTATAATATTACCTACATTACTATGTGTGCTAGTGCAGCAGTAATTCCTATAACCTCATTCACTATAGCTTTAACTATAATATTATTACTAATTGTACTAGTGCAGGAGTATTTTTACAATCGCATTCCCAAAACATTTAACTACATTAGTACATGTGCTAGTGCAGCTGTAACTTTTACAACCGTATTCCCAATACATTTAACTACATTACTACGTGTGCTAGTGCAGCAGTATTTTTTACAACCGCATTCCCAATACATCTAACTACTTAACTATGTGTGCTAATGCAGCAGTATTTTTTACAACCACATTCCTAATATCTTTTAAAGCTACTAATACTATGTGTATGGATTTTTGCATTCAACAGGCTCTTCTGTTTCATCCATACATTTGCAGAATTTGGAGCAACTGACAGATAGTTTCTTAAAGCTACACAGCTTAGTAGCACAGTGTTGGTAGTTGCAGACTACAGTTATGTTCTCGGGAAGTTGAGTGATTTTATTTGATGGCAAAAAGCAGGACATCTTCCATTATATATCCAATATCAGTAGGGTCCAGGTTGGCTTTAACTTCATCAAGAATTTAGCATATTTGACAACAAATATAAAAGCTTCTGGAAATATGAGCTAGTAGAGCACCTTTTGAGGGTGGTAAAGATGGTATGTTTGGTGTGATGGTATAGCCATGATCTCAGCTTGTTTATGTCAGTTATAGCTTTTTTGAGGTTTCCATTGTCTGATACATGCTGTTTGAGTTTTGTTTTGTTATTGTTCATTGGCCAGAAGTACTCCATATCTTTAGATATTGGCGTGTGCATTTTCACTTCCTCTAGCCAAATAGGGGTTTCTCTGCATCTGTTCTGTGCATTCTTTCAGAGTTCTTTATTGAGCCATCTTTAGGGGAATTAAATACATAGTCTCTTCGGTTAGCCTGAGGAGAAATCACATTTCTGTGTTCACTGTCCTTCGAGTCAGCTCTCTAAAAGTTGATGTAAATTTTAAGCTGGCCTCCCTGATATGTTCCATAACGTCTACTAGGTATGTGCTACCAACTCTGTGACCACAACCAAGCCATTAAAAGTTAAAAAAACTAGCCTTTCAGTCAATGCTTCCTTATCCAGTCACTTGGCATAGTACTGAATACACATCTCTTGTTAATATTAAGAAGACTCTAAAGAAAACTTAATCAAAAGTTCCTTCTTATTGGATGTGATGAGGGTGTGTATGCTATATTGCCCGTGAAATTATAATGGCTCGCCCTGAAGAGTTCAAAGGTATTGTTCTAGTGCTAGGATAGTTTTACCCCATTTAAGTTGTAACAGGGTGCATTGAGAAATATCTTGCTGGGGGTGGTGCGGACATTATTATGGTAGAAAGTGATGTGTTTGGACCTAATGTAGTAAACTCTGTCATGAATGGGAGCCATTACGTTCGTTCTGTTCTCCTTCTATGAGGCCATGAGAAGGCTACAGTGGGAGTCTTTCTTCAAACAGAACGAAGATATAGTCTGGTACGGTATGTCATTTTGGCCATTTATGTTGCCAAAATTGATTTTATTGTTTTTATGGCTTCATTAGGGGTCAAATAAGACAAAAATATTAGGGTTCAATTTTTACCGCCCCTCAACCTCGTTTTATGGCACATTCAAAATGGCCGCCATCAAAATGTGTATGTCTTGTAGATATTTCGATATTGAATATAAAACACTTTTTTTTATGCGTTCTCGGTCATTTTTTGTCGCAAATATGAAAAAACTCAAATTTTCAAATAATTATCTTGGAAGCGTTATTTAGTATGTATTATAATATAAAAAGCGCATTGCTGAGGGTTTTTGAATGGTAGATGTTTCGTTGATGGACCCTGAATATTCCACCAAGAAGGCGTACAAGGGATGAAGGTCCGATCGAAATTTAAAAAATAATACAAAATGAATACAAAATTGTGAGCAAATTGTGCGTTTCAGCAATGTTTCATGTGCCGTCAAACAAATGATCATAATCAATCATCATGATCATTGCGATTGTGATCCATCCCATCAGCAAAATTATTGGATTTTCAGATTTGCTTCTTTAAAATTCTTAAACGATGCACAAGAAAAAATAAAATAGGGGATTTTAATTCATCACAGCCCATGAGAGATATCCCCGTTCAAATTTCAGTCATAATTTGACATATTCTCCGAGATGCAGGGGCTACTCTGAGATCAACAATTTCATGAAACAATTAATTTAAATACTGACAGTTAAATCTCCGCAATATTCAAATGAGATGCAAAGCGAGTATTACCAATTAATATATAAATCTGTAACCTGACAAGGATGCCCGGCCGCGCAATGATTACAGTCTCTGTATCGCGTATACCTACAAACTCTTGCTATTGCGGAATAGATTGGAGGAGGACGGGGGCATTACCACAGCTGACATTTGAGCAGATTACAACAAGCATTCAATGGCTTGGTTCATCGAAAAGACAATGAGGTTTAGGTGTAAATTTAGTTATTTTGATTTATATATTAACATAATGACAATTTTTAAATTTCAAAATGGCCGACTGTCGTTCACAATGACAATAGCCACACTGCCTGGTTTGCTTGTTATATACCCCACTGTTGCATTTGTACAGGAGTCGTCTGCAACGCTGAGCATTTTAACTATATCTGGTACTACGTCTTATTTGCATCTATATTTGTTGAGCTCAATAACAACCCTTGGTGCAGGTGAACTAAGACTTCTGACAGGAATGAACATGCTATATTCCACTTCCCACACATTTTGTTCTAATTGTGGGAGGTTTGGCCATCTGATAAAGCAGGTCTTGTCTCCCATTGACATGTGGTTGGCTCTCAGAAGGTGTAGCTCATGTAGGTGAACATCTCCCATTCTAGATTTTTAGACAAGAATAGTTGCCACCGTAAAGCTGGAATTATCATTAGCTGATTAAGCCAGAAGATTAGTACACTTGACATACAAAATTAGTTCATGCTTCCAAGGCTTTCGATGTACAAATTTAGAGAGTGAGAGGCTGCGCATTGATAGAATATCGGACTGCCACGTCATTCATGCACGCATCCCGGGTTTGAACCGTGCTGATCTCGCAGGGGTCTTTCAGAGAAATATCCTTGTCTATTCCCTCTCAATGTGACTAGGTGATCACAGTTGCGGCCTCGTCGAGTTCAAGTTGAAAATAGTGTGTTGACGTTAATTTACAAGCTATTTAAAATAACAATATATGTGGATATAATCTGTTTACGTGTGAAGCTAATGTTACTTTCACAGACAAGTTAAGAGATATTACACAAGATGCTTCATCATCACAGAAACCAACCAGCTTTCAAGAGGCACACTTGAATGCATATTTCATATGTGTGCTCAATATATAGATATGTTATCTAGCAAAAAGTGGTAAAGATATTTGATCATCTGCGATAAGCCCATGTACAAAGCTTTCAAAAAACCTATTTCAAGAAGATATATACCACAATTTTCGACAAAGTTACTGAACAATATTAAAACTGATTTGCAACAAAGTAAAAGCTTCCACCGACGGTGAATGGACATACCCAAGCATATTCTGTTGTGTATAGCATTGTGGCATTACAAAAAAATATTACTTTTGGACTACTCTGTTGCAGTACATATTTTAATTATGCCTCAAATCACCAATTATTCAGTTGATGCATCAGTATTAGATTCAGAATTTGTCAGTATTTGACCAGAATATATTATTTGGTTTAAATCACACCTGTTGAGGAATGACGCTCCTGTTAGTGTAAACTGTGCAGAAAGAAAGTGAATTCACCTGTCCTGGAGAAATTAGTACAAGCTCACACTTTTAGACACACGACCTCTGGTCACGATAAGGCGTTCTAGGGTATGCTCCCATGAGTAGAAGTAACCCGGAGAGAGACATCATTAGCCATAGTACCTAGTGCTGACTCCACCAAATGATAGGCCCGAGGTGGTTTTTGTATTCCTCTTTTGACATGAAGCATCCCTTGTATAATCACTCACGCGTGATCCGTGGACTGCCAATAAAGCGGTCCTAGATCTAGGCCTTTTATTGGGACATCTTACAAACTTCTGACTTCATGAGCTACTCTCATGGTTTGATAATCGTGTCACTTGCATCAATCTGCAGAAAACTCAACTCAACGGGAACCAGTTCTAAACAACTTGGTTTGAATGACAATGTACATACATAGTACTTAGTAAAAGTTATCATCAGTTTTTTCAGCAATCTTGACTTCTGCCTTTCTAGAATGACCTCTCGCAGGTTAACTAAATTTTCAACCACTTGATGTTGTGTCTCGCGGGCATTATCACTTTTTCACCGGATAACACATTTATCTACTACTGTGCATACAATATGCAAACACATTCAAGTGTATCTGTTAACATGACTTGGTTGTTTCAAAATGTATTATGTTTTCTGTTATCTTATTATGTAACATCAGTTGTAATATTTCCCTATTTAATGATCTGTGGTAGGCTGCAAGGAGTCTCATGTAAACAGACTATCTTTGATTATGTGGTCCAAATGGAAAAATATCACGTTACCCTTTTCCTCTATTTAGATTGGAACTGATTTTGTGGTTGTGAGTTGCTTGTTTCTTTCGCATAAGAAAATGAACCAAGCCATTGAATGTTTGCTGTGATCCTCTATGGTAATGGCCCTGCCCCGTCCAATTATGGCTGGAATCTATACGCTGATATCTCTCATAGGATGTGATGAATTAAAAGTTCCAGTTTTATTTGTAATTGTGCATCATTTATGGATTTAAGAAAAACAAGATCTACAAATCTAATAATTTGATGGATGGGATGCTCCATAATTACCCACCAAGATTAATTCTGGTCATTTGTTTAGAAAATAGGAAACATTGCTGAAACGCACTATTTGCGCACAATGTGTGCTAATTTTATTTTATTTCAAATAACATTGACCCATCCCACCTACTTTTCAAAGTTATCAAATGTGTTTCGTAAAAGACTCATTACCGTCAATATCAATTATCCTCTGTGACTGTTGTGAAATGTTTAAATGAAATAAATGCATCAAACATCGTAATTGAAACTGTTCAGTTTTTACAATCGCTTTACGTCACTTTGGTCAGCTATTTGGGGTCCATTAACGGAACACCCATCATTCAGAAACCATCAACAATGTACTGTTTATCATAATACACACTAAACAACGCTCAATGTTAGAATTTTTTTTCGAATTCGCGAAACAAATGACCGAAAACGTATCAAAAATGTGTTTTATTGTTAATTTCAAAATATCTAAGAGACATTCACATTTTTTATGGGCACTATTGGATTTCTCGTACCCAAAAACATGGGTATAGACATCAAAATCGTGACTCTAGTTATAGCAAAATATGTGATTTCGATGGCGGCCATTTTGAATGTGTCACAAAACAAGGTTGAGGGGCGGGAAAATTGAACCCCAATATGTCTGGCTTATTTGACCCCTAATAAAGTCAAAAAAATAATAAAATCAATTTTGGCAAGAACTTTTAATTTTAGGCATATTTCTGACATATCGCACCAGACTAATACCCAATATACAATCAGCATAGAGGTCATCAAAAGTTTGAAGGAAGCTGTTGCAGAAAAACACAAAAAGGTCTCATCAACCAAGATAGAAGACTGGATGGAGAAGTGTGAACCGACAGGATCTCCCGAACAAACCTCAAGACCATGAAGTACCTGCATAAAACAAATCATTTTATGAAATCCACAACAAAGAAGTCCACCGAGATAGGGTGGTGCTATTTAGAAAATGGTAGCCGACAAGTCAAGAGGATACACAATAGAGGAGCTGCTAGCATATGATATAACGGGGAATAGTCCACTGTTTGGTGACAACGGGTTCATGCAAAAATCCACGAAGAGTGAGCTAGTGCATGAACTGGAGAAAAATCTCTTCCCAGAAGACTACACAGGGTCCATTTCTTCTGGGCGTATGAAACTATCTGTCAGTTGCCCAATTTCTGCAAATGTATGGATAAAACCGAAGAGCCTGTTGAATGCGAAAATCTAAACACATAATATTAGTAGCTTTAAAAGATATTAGGAATGTGGTTGTAAAAATTACTGCTGCATTAGCACACATAGTTAAGTAGTTAGATGTTTTGGGAATGCGGTTGTAAAAATTACTGCTGCACTAGCACACGTAGTAATGTAGTTAAATGTATTGGGAATGCGATTGTAGAAATACTCCTGCACTAGTACACATAGTAATGTAGCTAAAGCTATAGTGAATGAAGTTATAGGAATTACTGCTGCACTAGCACACATGGTAATGTAGGTATTATTATAATTACTTATGTAGTAATACGATTGAATGTTTTACCAGCGTATTGATGTAACTTCTGGTTAATAAAAGCAAAAAATGTGAATATATGTTGCTCCTCATTATCTAACCCACACAGCAACATAGCCGCAGATATAGCATAAACTCAAACAAATATTAAATTGTATCATATACATGCATATCAGTATGTTATATCATATCAAATAAGCAAAATACCATTATCGAGTTATTTTACTAATTTAGGGGGGTGGGGTCACTCACATGATGACTGAGAAAAATAGAAATAGGCTAGAAGATTTATTCTTAAATAAAGCTAGGATAATAGGTTCAGTTTTATAATTATTTTGCTTGGTGTTGGATCTTACATTTTGTTGTGAAAATTATTAATGACTTAGTGGAATGAAAAAAAAAGTTGAAATTGGACCCAAAATGTCACATTTTCTCAAATTGTAAGCCCTACACACTCTCAATGCCATATTATGACACACCAAAATGATCATCACGCTGCCCCGGTCATTTTGGTACCTCATTTGTATGATTTGGGGCATTCTCCCACGTAACCACATAATATGTGATTTTACACGAGTAGCGAATGCCAAAATCACAAATAAGGTAATTCCTCAAAGTTTGACAGGACCCCGGCTTGGGCACCAAGCCTAAAATATGTGCCAAGGGGTATAGAACAATAATCAAAGATAACATTGAGGGTACCTTTCATGGTCAAATCCAACCCATCAGCTGGTGGATTACAGAATATCATTAACTCGTTGTCAGCAGGAATATCTGGCAGATGTATGTAAACATATTTATTTTCCTTTGATTACCCAAGTAGCACTATCGCGCTAGTCAAAGGGGCTCTCTAATACAAAAAGAAAACAGACCATCACAATCTATATAAAAGACACACAAAACAGGTATACATCATACGCACTGATAAGGGAAGATATAAGATTATATGCAAAAAGTGAAACGAAATAATTGTCGAAAATTAATAAATTTAGCTAAATCTATTGGACGATATGACGAGTTGTTGAACTTGATCTAAATATGAAAGCATCAGCTGTATGTTACCTAAATCATCAGACCATTTTAACCTAATAATAATCAGTCTGTTTGCATCAAGTACGCAAAAGGGAGTGTTTCATGGTCGGCGCAATGGCAACCAGTAGTTAAGTCCTTTGTGTAGCATAATGGGGCATTAAAGTAGAAAATGTTGAGTGGTTTCAAGTTATTCTTTTATCCCTCAGAAAATCTTCTGATAAGGTATAATTGTAGTCTTAATGTTCCTTTGTGAAAAGTATAAATTATGTTGATTACAAAATGAAATACATTAATACATGAAATACATTAATTATATATACAAATAACGGTACATTCAAAGTTGTATCCGGGAATAACTATCGGTATAAAAAAATATACGGTCACTAATCACTAGTGGTTGTCATTTGATAGTGAATCAAAATGAGGTATTTGCTGATAACGAAATTAATCCCTGGCAGATTTAACCCGCTCAAGCCTGAATTCACCAATTAGTCTGCACAATTAGTCTACTTCAGGTCGCGAATCGTGTCGCAATTCTCGAATTCGCTTCGCTGAAAATAACTTGAAGTGGTTTAAAATTTAACACAAAATATTAAATGATATTACAACAGTTTCATGAACATTTTCGATCTAAAATCCTTAGGTGTAATAAATTAACTAAGGTTTCGGAGGTATTAAAATTATGGTGTGACGCACGATGAATGTTTAATGTTAATGCAGAGTGAGCGCATGGGAAGATCCTTCGTGTGAAAGGCCTATATATATATATGGAAGAACCATCAGGGCTGGGGTCAGATTATGTACCTGTACACGTACCTGTACCTGGGTACAGTTTTTCGGGTATCTGTACCTGAACCTGGTGGTAAAGTACCTGAAAAAGTCAGATACAATTCAGGTACATGCCAGGTACATTTATGAGATTGTAAACAATATTATATATATATATATCTGGAAACCATATATATATATATGTATATGGGGATCAAAATGGTGTCCAAATGGTGTCGTAGTCAAGGTCAGTGATATTAATAGCAGTATTAAACGGCTGACAGCGCCTGATAGGCAGCATAAGCGATATAAGCGGACCAGAGATACGGTAGGTTAACTAGCAAAACCGTTACAATCACTGACTGAAATGATCAATAAATAAACAAATTGATAATGTATTTTATTCTCGAGTTATTTAGCACTATCGGCTAAAATGTAAGATATACATTGTTGTTGAGTCTTCATAGAGACTGTAGTTAAAACTCACTGCAGTCATTTTCGATTATAGCAAGCATTATTATAATAATAATTTTAAAGATACTTAAATTCTCTAATTTGTTCTCTTCGCGAAAATAAAATCTTCACGAATTTTACCAGATCTATATCAGTACAAGAAGTATAAACAAGTAAAACAAAATAAGTGCCTTAAAGTTAAACAGAACAAACTTACCACAATTTCAATGTGTAGAGCGCCTTCAAAGCTAGGTGTATTTTATTTATTGAAGTCTTTGGAAACAAAAGGTGTTGTGAATTTTATGCAATATCTGGTCCCCATGCAATGATAACCTGTTTGCACATGCAGGCCTATGCTGCCGCGCAAAGTCAGAAGGCAGTATCTACTCACGTTAAAAGTAAGCAGATACTGCATTTCGGCTTTATAGAGCAGTGTCTCTTATGATTTGGCGAACTGTTAATTACACCTGCTGCCGGTGTTACCCCCACCCTTCCCCACTATCAGTTTTGTTTCGGAACCCTGTCATCAAAACGGTGGCAGGGTTCCAATCCTAAAAAAAATCAATTAATTTGCAAGTTTTTAGGTCTCAAACCCCGTCAACCCGGTGTACATCCGCCCCTCTGGTTTATAATAAAACAGACATTAAGATGCTCAAACATTTTGCACAGTCTATGCAAACACAATGAATTATTCAATTGCATGTACAAGACTAATAATTGAAAAAAATGTGTTATTATAAGTTGGATTTGCTTTTTTTTACATAATTATGGTCAGGAAACGATAATCTTTGGTGACATAGTACTAGTAGTTATAGATAGATCACATGTTAAAATGATTTAGCCTATGTTGGGAATGACATTAATTTAACTAAAATAAATAATATTAATAAAAAATTTCACGAGCAACTAGCAAAGAATAAACGGGCAGTGTTTTAGTATCACAAAGTCTAATCTTACAAGTACATGTAGATCACAGTTATTGGAATATTTTTCTTGTTAAAATATTAGTGGACTAACTGTTGATAGACTTGGCTAACTTATTTATGACAACTATAATGTGTGTTCTCAGACAATCCTAAAATTAGGCTGATAATTGAATCCGTCTGATCCATTAATTACATTATTGAAATCGTCGCCAAGATATAGTCACAGGATTAAAATATGCGCTGGGCAACGTTATCCCAGCCAACTGGCTGCGATGCCGCCTCACGTCGTCAACGGGGGCATAGTCTTTGTGGTTAACGCGTGGATCATAGGCACCCGATAACACCCTGCTGCTCATAACACTGCACTATTTGTCTCCGACTGATGCTGACTATTTACTGCTTGGCGCAGTGGATGGCATTGGAGCATAGGCGCCTGAATCGTTATTTTGATGGCCAAAATGTTGTGTTTTGTCAATAATAATTTGAAATATTGTTGTTAGGAAAATCAAATAATAAACTTGTAAGGTGAGTGTGATGTACGCAGTGGTGTTGATTACATGGTTCCTAACGCACAATCTCCTCTAAACTTCGACACTAATCAGGGAGGTTAATTGCAACCAGCAGACGGTGGGCCATCATGGGCTCATCGTTTCGTGTTTTCTGGGAATACAAGGCCCATTTTATAAATGATTCCACAATATTATTATAATTGATTTCACACTTTATTTATCGGGTCTACCTATAACGCCACTTATCGTTTTAAGATTGTCAAACACTATCAATGACAGATATTCTGAGATAATATTAAGCCTTCCCGAGTTTAATCAATTTATCCCATTCCACTCATCCTCAAATATTTTTATATCTGGTCTGTCACTCGGATTGGAATGCATACAGTTATCCAGTAACTTTGCTAGCGGTGAAGGTAAGTAATTGCTTGATCGCTTCGGCTTATTCAAAACATGAAATGGTTTATCTAAAAGAGCACAGAAAGTCTTCAAACTGGCGTCTCTGCAATTGTCAAATGCAACGTCCCCTTGCCATAGCTCCCATATCAGAATTGCAAAAGAATAAATGTCCCCACTGGAGGCATATCTATCTCCTCGTAGAGCCTCTGGTGGCAGATATACACCAGCTTGTATAATATCCTTCATTTCTTCTCCAATTTCCAGGTATCGTGCTTCGCCAAGATTAGTTAATCGGGGAAACCCACTATCAACCTGAACAAGAAGATTCAAGCTTTATTATGTACACAGATGATATTTCAAAATAGTTTGTTTCTTAAATGCTTATTGATTATGCTATTCTATCCCATACAGAAGTTAGTGTGGTTATATATTACCAGGCCCTAGCAAAGAATAACCCAAAATATGCACATATACATGTTTTGGTTATGGCTGATATTACTTATTTTACGAATGTTGTTTAAAGATAATTTTGCTCTGTTGTTTAAGAAATATATTTGATGGTAGATGAGAAAAAGTACAATTTGATTAATTTGAAGTCAATTACTTATTCCTCTGAACTACCGGTATGCAAGTGTTGCATTTCGGGCTGCGAATATCATGAATATGGCCTAACTAAAATCACCACCTGTGATTGTCGGGAGACTTCCATTGCGCTGACTGGTCCACTGAAAGTGTTTTAAATGTGTTGATACTGTCTATTTGTAATATTTTAAATTGTTTTTATATATTAATAAAATAAATAAATATATAACAATAATTTATAAGAAAGCTCTGGTATTGTGACGATGTAAGGGCAATTAACTTATCCCGCTTTTACAGTTTACTAGGCCTAGTAAACTCCACAGCTATTTATTTCAGCTATTTGATCTACATTCTCTGCAAATGGGATGTCTATTTCCATCAATCACATAATTATAGTCCCTGACCACAAAATGATTTCGATTTAATAAATGTCACATATATATAAGATAAGAATAGTCATGATATTGGAGGAATTTCAGATCT
Organism: Flabesymbios commensalis; assembly: GCA_964017125.1. Taxonomy (NCBI): domain Eukaryota; kingdom Metazoa; phylum Annelida; class Polychaeta; order Terebellida; family Flabelligeridae; genus Flabesymbios; species Flabesymbios commensalis. Next base: position 43,309,860 of record OZ024903.1, read on the forward strand.
AAATAAAATGAGTCAAATGGGCCAAGGATACCAGGCTTAATGATGCTTTAATTTTTTACAATATATCTGAGAGGAAAATGATAAAACATATTACATTATCGGATACATTGTATGCTCACCATAACAGAGTCCAGTGAAATTTCCACATGTACAAGTTTCTTAATGTGTAAGAACGTTAGCGCTTTGCACATGCTTTGAATAAATTCCTTGTATTGTCTTAGTTGTGCCAGTAAAGCAACTTTGCTACGAACATTTGCTGATTGATAATGCTTTCTGGCAGATATGAGCTTCCCCTTAAAAACAAGTGCTGGTGTACATCGACCTTTTTTCAAAATACCCATCAGTTGTGGAATGCATGTATCCCTCCTTTGTAATATTCTGTAAGCAAAACATTTTTATTATTGGTTCGCAAGTAACCATGGAAATATATATTTACAGTTTTATTAGCAATCTATATATTTTCAATTGCATACGTCTAAACGTTTATGACAAAAGTATCATATAATGCCGAACCTTATATTCTTTTCTTCCACAAATTTTTCAAGTTCTTGTCTTTTAGGAGAATACGTTTTGATTGATGCGCTGGTTCCCCTGTGGTTTCGAATAAACTGACCCAAGTTGAATTCTGCGAACAAGCCTCCTGTGAGTTCTTCGGCACTGACTATGCGTTCATCGATAGAAGATGTCCCAGACCTGACACGAGTATGCGCCTGCATTAAGACATCACTGGAACTGATGGTATATTCTTTAATTGACTTATAGGAAAATTTAATCAGTTTTTCAAGTAAAGGAAGCAAAGCTCCCTCAATTAAAGTATACGTTGTGCCCGGTTTACGCTTCAATTTATTTTCCTTAGTCACATCATTCAGAAGTGCTGTGTTAGCTTTGACTAATTTTGGTACTTTTTCACACATCTCATTTGCATACGCCATAAATGGTTCTAATTGCGCCGAAACCAAATCCCGAATAACGTCTCCATGTTGCAACTGTTGATACACAGTTTCTGCCTTCTTGGTGACAACGGCCACTTTATTTTCTTTATAATGCTTCATCATATCCTGTGAAAGATTTTCTTTTCTGTTTTTTGGGTCCCACAGAAAGTGTGGTCCTAGGAGTAAAGCATCCATTACCATTCCGAAACTCGATTTTTGCTGAGGAGCAAAATTCATTTTTTCAGAAATTAACAAACGGAAATCTTTAAACAATTCTTCTTTGTCGGTTACAGCCTCTTTGGATATCCTATCTTCAATGCTAGCTCGTGCACTCGTTCTCAATTCTTTAGTCAATCCCACATTACTCATGCTTCCTCTAATGGTCTTCTCAACTTCTTCCATTTCTTCAGTTAGTTTTTTTGTATACGTTTCGGTGAAGCTATACATTTGTTCCTGGGCCAACCGTGTAGATTTTGTATCATTTTCCCATTCGGCAAGCACGTCTGTAACTCTTTGCTCAACTAGTATATCCAGGCGATTGTCAATTATTGGCCATGAATCTCCATATTCGTCTGCCGGTATGTCATCACGACCCCATATGCAAATTGAATGTATTGCTTTCGGGTTATTAACGAATTCCTTCAGATCTTTAATTAGACTGTACAGTGTGTCATTATACAGTTTTTGAAAGTTGACTAAGAAACTATCAGACTTTGTTCTGATGTCATTAAGTGAATCTTCAACGACCTCTTTCTTTCTTTTAATTTCTGTAGTTGAATGTGGTGTTTTATTGATGAATGTTTGAACGGGATGAAGGATCCTCAAAAGCACCATTTCTATCCACCTGTAGCAAACAGGTAAATATAAAATAAAAAGAGTAATAAAAGTCACATGTTTCTTTGTCGCTGAAACATATCATGTAAACTAAACAGAACTACAACGTGTTTGTGGCTGGTATTTTATATTTAATTTGTACCATTATTATAATTATTACCACCAGACGAATTATATAATAACAATAATGCTCCTAATGCCTGGTTGGCGTGTTGCCTGCATTAGCACATACAACCGACCTACTTTTAAATATTGGAAAAACAAAGTGTTTCAAGCTATACATTCGCGTAAAATGTTTGGATTTAATATTACACATGAAGCTATAATGTCATAATGTTATAAAAATTTAATGTTGTGAAATGGTACTGATTTAGAATAACAAAAAAAAACCTTTTTGAACAAAACAAGAACCCTGCGGTTCTGAACATTATTGAGAGTTATTTTTTTGCAGCAGACTGAAGTTGATATTTAAGCAATGGGCCATGTAAAATTAAATTCAAAACAAATATATATTTTCCGCCAATAACTATTTTTGATTTTGAAAAAAAACTTGCTAAAAAGCACAAGTGCGATGTTTTTCTTTGTTAGTTCACATGATAACAGTGTTCTTGTTTATATCCCGCAAAATAATACAGTCAGCATGAGGTCATATGAGACCAATGAGATGGGTGGGAGATGTTGACCAATCAGAGTTTGAGCACGCCTGTCAATCAGCCCTGTCGTTTAACTATCCATATGACAATGATTTTTGTCGGCAATACGAATATGATTCGTGTAATATTCGTGTGACTATTCCGACTTTCATTCATGGCTAGATTTCCACTGGGGTAATGGACATCAAAATAAGCTGAACAATACAAAACAAACCTTCTGTAAAAAGCTATGCTCGTAAACTCAACTCAATTTATACATGTATGGAACTCATCATATATTATTACCACTATTATGAAAAACGTCGTCCCCATGTCTGAGATACGTGGTTGGTCCATCAATCTGATCCACTGTCATAGCTATATCGCGGACCGCAACACAAAAATGTAAAAACTTTTGCAGTTCTAGTCTATGGACATGTGTAAATCATATCGTCATATTAAGAAGAAAAAATAAAATCACCTATTTTTTATGATTTTAGCCTGATTGAGTCCCTTTAAGTTTCACATACCACTTTGTTGTAGATGTTGTTTTAACACTGGGACATCGTAGAGGTAAACCAGCATGAAACCAGCATTGAATAACACGTGTGTTTGTTGCATAAATAATCAACTCCACAGACCCGTCTGCTGTGAAAACATTCCTCAGTTCCCACACTATTAACACTATACAACAAGTTATTGGCCTACATTCGACCTGTAGGATGTGATGATTATCTACTTTCAGAAACACGCAGTCCGAGAGTAAATTATTGAATATATATATTTTTTTTTAAACTTATTTGGTAATCATATCAGCAATCAATCCATGTGGTTCCCATAAGCGTGGTACGCGACGGCCAGCTTGGGCATTAGTTGACAGTCAGCGTCACATGTTCAATGCGCGTGCATTTCCCCATGCTCGCGCCAACCCTGTGACTGTGGCGTGTAGCAGCTATTATGACTGAAATACCCTAACAAAATATAATGGCGATGGTACTCGATCGGATATTCCGACGATTTAGGAGTCCAATATTTGGCTTAATAAAATTATTAGCAGCATTTCATACATTTTGGAATCAGCAGCTCGTTTTCTGCCATAGGCATACTGCAATTAAACGTTGTTGTCATGTTTTGGATCACTGAATGCTGAAACTTCCTGCTCTTCTAAAAACGCTGAGGGCGGGGGGCCCTAGGGTGGTGGTTAGCACCGCTGCCTTTTACGCCAGAGTTCGGCGTTCGGTTCCCGGTCTCGGCGTTTGAAAGAAACAAAAAAGTCAGTATTGTGGGGAGCCTCCGTGACCGAGAGGTAGCGTGCTCGGCCTCAGACCGCCAGGGCTCGAATTTTGCGTCCTGTGTCTAAAGGACAGTGTCATCTCAATCATCTCACCATCCTCAGGAAGTTCTCCTGGCCCAGTTTAGCTTATATGTGCACAAAGGTGGCCTAAAGGCCTATTCATTTCATTTCATTTTCTAACAACTCTGAATACTCCTGTGAAACTATTAAATCCAGCGATAAACATCTCACAATTTGACAGCATGGTTCGTAATGGTCACATAGGCCTACACATGTACTGGCGGAACTATTTAGGTTAAGCCGGCACTAGGCCCCTAAACACACTCCAAGCGGTTCAATATTGATATAGTGGCAGCGCTGATATGAATATTCTTTTACTGTGATATTTTGTCGGCTTGGAAATATAGACTTTTCTTTAAGAAACTCTAAAAAGACTTAGACTGGTAATGAGCGAGCGATCTGTGATTTAAAACAAATCTAAAATTAATCAGCTAATCAATGTTAGGCCTATATATATTGTCAAAATGGCGATTCGCACGTCATTAGGCCTACTGCTATAACTTCCCTCGCCACAGGTGAGAGTGTATTTCTATGCCTGTGGTACAGGCCTACCCCCAGAAAATTTTGAAAAAAAATGGTGTAGTAAGAGTGTATTCTGAGGCACTTGAGACTTAGTCCGCTGCAAGTTTACAGTTTAGGCTTCTTTTCAGTTCTGGACGATCATTGCCCCGCCGGACCGTCCCAGGTCAACTTTAAATCCTTTAATGTGTATACACCACACAGCGACCACGAGACCATGACCCAATGGAGGTTCAATGCTGGACCATATAGTCAACAACGCTGGTACAACATTGAGCCAGCATTGGATCATTGCCAATACTCGGAATAGGCAATAACATAATTAACATATAACAACATACAGTGATTGATTTGTTATTGCTGGGAAATAAATTGTCATCTGCTTAATTTTCTAGCTATAAGATTATATAATGTTATTAATCTGGGCTAGTTTTAGCTGAAAAGAACAAAGCTGTCCTTTTTTAATCCTTAGATATTTAAAAATAAAAAAAATAATCCACAGTCAGTAGCATGTCATGTCACAGTGTAGCCTATTACATAATCGCAGGTGGGTACGCCAACAGGAGATGCGGCTCTGTGCTGTGACAGGAGGTAGGATGATAGGCCTACCACAGACCTGTCTGTATACAGGTATGTACGCTGGAATGTTCACTATCCCAACGTTTTCTCCTCTGCAAAGGCAGTATTTACTTACTTGTAAAGTGAGCAGATACTGCATTTTTGTTCCACACGGCATTTCGTTATCATGTGATTGCCAGCAGCGGACCCTATCAGGAATAGGACACTTCCGCGACGTTGGCCCAGCATTGAAACACTACTGGATCAATGTGATTTTTTTATTGGTCTATTTTTCTAGCGATGTGATTGACCCAGATAACGTGTGCGTGATTGGGCAAGGAAGGCTATCTCGTCCAATGGTTTGCCGAAGATGTAGGTCAGCCTCATTAAGAATTTTTTTCACCATGCTTGTGGCTGTGGTGTCAGATGCTATTGAGACCCATGGTTAGATTTTAAAAGGCAATATGTATCATTGCAAAATATTGTATCGATGGGTCCGGGTCGTTATTCCGACAGGTCGTTATTCCGACAGCTCGATATTCCGACAGGTCGTTGTTCCGACAGGTCGATATTCCGACAAACAGGTCGTTATTCCGACAGGTCGTTATTCCGACAGGGCGATATTCCGACAGGTCGTTATTCCGACAAGTCGATATTCCGACAAACAGGTCGTTATTCCGACAGGTCGATAGTCCGACAAACAGGTCGCTATTCCGACAGGTCGATAGTCCGACAAACAGGGTCGATATTACGAAAGGTCTATATTCCGACAGGTCGTTATTCCGACATAAAAATAATAGTGATGAGAGGATTAACCACTATTCACAGCTACTGTGGTGATGAATAGCGATGAAGACTTACATCTAAAATACTAAGGTTGTTACTTGTTAACTCGTTTCGTGCTGCAACATTCTTTGACATGTATTATTCATTTGAAGCTTGCATTTGTGATGCAAATGTTACCTTCAAATAGGCGTTTAAAAGTGAACCAGTTAGAACTAATAATTTACAGTCGATGCTTTATTTGAGATCTGAACGCATTTGCCCACACTGAAAGGGTTAACCTTCTCTACCCTGAGTTTCTGGGAGCTATTTGGGGGGTGTTTTTGAGCGTAGTGTATATTATAGGCCCACACTTCTTTGTACAGCTGTGATATATAGATGCGTTCAGATCCATTGTTAAGCTTAATATGCCAACCAATGGCATAACTAAATTTATGTCAACGGATTTGATATCAAAAATGTTTTTTTTTACAATTGCAGATGTATACAATTATTGTATATATTTATGTATATTCCAGCCTAACAAATGAATACATTTAATTATTGTTCCCACACACTCCCCTGATTTTTCCCTGACTGCTCAGAAAATACATCACCAACTATTAAATTGAGCAAAATATTATTGAGCGACCTCCATAGTGCTCTAACGCCATCCAAAATGTTGGTACAAATTAGCTATCTTATCAACATCAGTACTGAAACTAATAATACTTATAATAATTAATACTTATTATTACTTATAATAATAATCGAGGTGGAAGTATACAGTCAGAGTGAATATCTTTCAGAACTAATATTGATCATCTTAAAATTTCCTAACTTTGCCCTCCCTATGAGGATGGATGTATTAGCAGTGATGGAACAATTGAAGTTTTATAGCTGTGTTGCGTAAAATCTAAGACAGTAATATGAAAATCTAATCATGTTGTTGTGCCTTGAGTCACAATTATATTATTATATATAAATAAAAACACATCTCTAGGTCCAATATACACGCAACCAACTTCAACATATTTGATAAAACATGATATCGAACAACAAATACTATAATATTCTTATTATAAATACTATTACTTATTATCTTGTTCATGTTCGTGGCGCCAGGATAGCTCATTGGTCGCGTGGTGGACTCGAGAGTCCGGGGGTACCTGGTTCGAGTCCCGCTGCGGCCGAAATCTTTCCTTGGTGTACACATATGCAGTGACCCAAACTGTTCAAATTTGTGGTATAATAATAGCAACCGAACATATAACCGATTCGCGCTGCCTAAAAAAACGTACACAAGAAAAAGAAATAAAAATGTCAAAGTTGACATGTGAACGGTCAATAAAACCTTTCAAAAAAAACTTTCGTCCTGGCTGGAAACGGGCTCTTACAAACAAATGAAATTATAAGCTCTTAATTTCGACGTCTGACTCAACTCTTTTGCTTAGATAGTACGATTTTTAGAATATTCACTGTCCTTAAGCAACTAATATATATTTTAAAATCGTTTATGAAAACCGTAGAAAAATGCTATTAAGTGTTATTAATTGGCAAGTTATGACGTGGGCTTGTTATAAACAGCGGCCATTTTGAATTTTTCTAATATGGCTGATACACAGGAACTCCAAAGACTGGCTCTGGTAGCAAATCTTATAGATAGGTCGTTATCAATGCCTAATACAGACGATTGTTTTGCTGATCTGCGTCGTTTAAACCGGTATCATGTCGTATATTTATTGACGAAATAACTTTTAAATATATTTTTGTTTTATAAATAATTTCCAAATTGATTTCAAAACATCATAAATCAATTCTAAATATTCGAAAACCATACGAAAGTGGTATCACATGCGTCTCTACGTCTATTAGTTTACAAGTTATGAAATGACCCTAATTTGAATGGCGGCCATCTTGGATTTGTCAAATAAAGCGCCCACGGCGAGAGTTCAGCTTGGCTCCCGCGATAAATCAAAAGTATTATGCCCTTGGCCATAAGTGGTCAAAATTTGGTGCTTTTGGGACGATTTTAACAATTCGGGGGTAAAAATGAGTTAAGCCTCCTGACTAATTTGAATACTTATGCTATGGGTCTAACGCCATTATAAATATTTTATATTTTATAATATTTTAAATCTCTCAGTGCTGAGACTGACTTTAGACGTCAAATTCTGACGTATAAAGTATTTGTTGTCTTATTATTGGATGACATGTATCAAACAGTTTAATTTGGCATCACATGTTCTTATGCAGATACATTTAAACAGTGTCACTGGTTAAAATAGTGATTTTACCATGTTTGTATGAAAAACACGCAAAATGCTATATTCTGAGAAAATGCAGCGTCTGAGGCATTTAAGAAATAGAATTTCAGAATCAACATGAAATTCTGAGTTAGAAACACTCTTTAAACCTTTTGGGCCAAGACAAGCATCTCACAGACTAATTCCAATTATAATTTACATCAAGGAACTGTCGGAATAACGACCTGTTGGAATATCGACATGTCGGAATATAGACCTGTCGGAATAACGACCTGTCGGAATATCGACCTGTCGGAATATAGACCTGTCGGAATATAGACCTGTCGGAATAACGACCTGTCGGAATATAGACCTGTCGGAATATAGACCTGTCGGAATATAGACCTGTCGGAATATCGACCTGTCGGAAGATAGACCTGTCGGAATATTGACCTGTCGGAATATCGACCTGTCGGAATATCGACCTGCCGGAATAACGAGCTGACCCCGTATCGATATCATAATATATTTGTTTTGGAAAGTAGAACATCTGCTAGCTTTCCCTAGTTTTAAACTCTCATTGTGGTGGTTTAAGATTATATTGGCCTAGTTTCATCCTAAGGTAGGCATTGTTCTCAGTAAAATCTATTGGCCATCTACAGGGTATAAATCAATAGCCCAACACACAGCTCAAAATTTCGAGACCTCTAACTGTCGTAAAATTGACCACGGAAATCCTAATAACTCTGGTTGGCCTACTGTAGGCTATGGAATGACAGAAAACTGAACCTATGCGTTTTGCCGTATTTGAGAAGATGTGAGTGATAGTCACTTGGGACACACATTATATGGCTACAAAAAAACAGTGCCCAGAATCCGTTTTGTGAACCATATTAAAACATTATTGGAATGAGTTCCAATAATGTAAAAATTCATGGTTATTGATGTCTGATTGGAGTATATTAACTTTTGTTAAAAGAACAGAAACTAAAGTCTAAATTAAAATAAATAGTGATAATAAACAAGTCAGCTAGACTATCAGATAAAACTAATTCCTGAAAGGAATGTATTCGAATTAGTATACATGTTTGGCTATTTTTAGGTGTAAAATGTATTGTCCCATCACAATCCATCTAGCTCCCAACATTATGATAGGCCCCACTATAGCTTCAGGTAAAATATTGAATCCAAACATTTCATGCTAAGGTATAGCTATGTTAATATTTTCGTAATTATAACAAAAAAAGATAATCTGGTCACAGGAAATACAGAAATTTATATTATAAAAAACGTTAATTTCTTAGGTATAATTTGAAACACACATTTAACATTGACTCAACACATTATTAATGAGTCATTGAATATTTCTACATCTAGAGGAATAGTTTTAAGATTAATAAGCGTTATTTTTTCCTATTTACTATTATTATTATTTATTATTATTTTGACCCACTACTGAAAACAATAAATTTCCCAAATATACAATATATGATAGGATTACAGCAGCTTTGAATTACTTAAAGGGACCCCTTGGGATGAGACATTTTCAATGTTGTCAATTTTGAAAATGTAATTTATATGAAGCTATATAGCCTACTGATCTTAACTAAAAATACGAAAAAGTCAAAAAACTATTTTAAAGCACCGAAAAAGAGTGAAATAGTTTTATTTCCAGGTCGTATATTGCCATGTAAACAAAACAAGTCAGCCATATTCAGCACTTTACATCACATATTCCCACGTATCAGACGGTAAGATCAAACCAGTCGGCGCTAATTGGTGTCTCATAGTCAGGACACGGGAGGACACACCTGCAGCACTGATTGTCTACCCAACGCTGGGCCGATGTCATCGGCATGTGGCCCAATGCTGTGAGAACATTCAATCGTCCTTCAGGTATACAAATAGTTTGTTTGGGTTACTTCTGTTTTTACAGAAATGTTGATTGAAAATATTTGTAAAAATATGAAAATTCTGAAAAAAATAAAAACATGATCCGTGGGATACACTACTTCAGTACGGAAATAAAAACGAAAATTGATGTCATCCCAAAGGGCTGCTTTAAGATCAAAATTACAGCAATGAGTAGGCTTAGCATATAGGGTCTACTCTATAAACACTGAGGAACTTTACATAACATAGTAATTAGAATAGAACTAGCAATGACGAAGGGTGATGTAGTTGTATGATGCTGATACCTAGTTGGTTATCTTTCTTCTTCTTGTACTTTTACCAAGCAACGTCAGTAATGACAACTTTGTTTGTTTATAAACACATGTTATGGGGACATTCTGCATACAATGTGATAATAATTATAGTAAGGCAGATTCAGCTTAGATTTTTTTATGCATGTATTTATTTGAGTTTATATTAGCATTAAATAGTTCTAGTTTTGTCATTGCAGCAACGTATTCGGGCATATGGTTACACTCGCGTATAGTGGGCTACTGGGGTAAAAGGATTGACCATTTTGTGGTTTTAAATTTTCGAGCCTGAAACCCCAGGTTATGTCTGTAACGTGTTTTTCTCACGATTATTGGATGCGTATTTCCATCCACTGCCACAATACCATGTGTAATTTTAAAAAACATATAGACAGTCGAAGGTGTTGGCGTCTGTGTTGCAGTGAATTTCAGTCTACCTCTGTCAGCATATCAGTGCTGCTAGAAAGTTCCAGAGCTTAGACACTTTTATTTATATTTTTGCGTGCAAATGGTATGATAGTTATTTCTATAGTAGAAACATAATTATAAGGGATTAGAAAACACAAGGTTTGCAAATAAAAGTGTGTCAGTTTTCTCAGAAGTCAACTTTGAACATGAGTAGGCCTAATATCAAAAATCCAAACGAGTTTTCTCAAAATCACAAATGCAAAACTAATAAAGCAGGTGGCCATGACGGTAGTAGTTGTACAGGTATGATTTCTACTTTTGGTTAGGACCTGACACTTCATTGGCTTAAACTGCATATGTCAAGATGCTTCTCAATCCTCCTACATCGACAAGTCTTGTTGGAGAGTACTTACATAAACCTCACCACCAATAAACATATACATTATAATGTTATAAGCAAACAGACTAACTTTGGACTTTAGGCCGAGTGGGATGTTATTGAAATAGACAGGGTCCAAGTACAGAGCCTTGTCGTACGCCTGACAGTACGTCCACCTCATCAGATTCCCCCATCGAACTGTTATACTGTTTGCTTACGACGAGCAAGAAAGCTAGAAATCTACAAATTAGTCTTGCCTCTGATACCATAATGATGTAGCTTATATGTAAGTTTCAGACGTGTTTTTCTGATTCTGGGCATATTATAAACGTTAGCTAATCATATGGGGCGTTATCCAATCTCATCCGTTCTGTTATATCATTTATAAAACATGGCAGTTGATCTGTTTTTCCAAGGTCGAATGTGCACAACTCCTATTAACCACCCCCGCTGCTGACTGAATGTCTCTAACATTGTCATGAACCCTGTGGGTGAACGGCTAGTGCGAGAAATGTGGACAACTAACTTAAAACAATGTGAAACGGTCTATTCTTACTAATTATTGAAAACTTTGTTTGCATTCGACTCAAACAAAGTTTGATGCCCTAAACAACCACAGTAACATATAACAATCATTAGATATATACTGTCAGTTAAACTTGCATCAAGTAAAATCCAAGCGAACAAATGTTTTAACATATTGCAGCTACAGTGAACGACTAGCAAAGCAATAATTGTTGTTAATAGTACGAAAAGAGGAGTGAATTTAGAAAAATGTGAGCGCTTACCCGTAAGCCATGCGTAGTTTTCGTTGTAACCCTAATGGGAACAGCTCCTTAATACCGTCAATCAGAAGAGAATAATCATCAGTCAGATAACCAAGTTGGAAAGAGTGATAGGATAAATCGGTGTTCATGAAGAATAGTTGTTTGTCTGGTCTAAAACCCGGCCAACATTCAGTAAGTTTCCGTATTGTATCGCGTTTTACCTGTTCTTGTTCTTTTTCGGGAACCATATCCCATCTATTACAAACAAATATTGCTGTTCTTGGATCAAACTTTCGTTCTCCTCTACCGTCTTTTAGAGTCAGCAAATGCTGGAGAAGGAAGACTAGCTGAAATAATGCAGGTCAATTAGCATAATACATAATTTCTGCTCAGTGTGTCTGAAACTAAGGTAACAAACAATCTGTCTCGGGGAGTGAAGATCCTCACGGGGAGCAATAATTGGGGTGGCGTCAAGTGAGAGATGAGCTGCGTCAAGTTCAAACACCATATTAACGCTCACTTTTAAACCACAACAATGAAAGATGGGCGGAAACAATCAGCGACAGCAGGCGGATTAGCATAAGTATACTCAAACAAGCATGACCACGGAACACTAGAATATATATATGTTCTAAGCAGAGCTGTTGATGGTGTACTGCTAAATAGATCGATGAGAACTAAGCAGTACAGTTTACACCCATCCCCTGATCGTACATGTTCACAATTTTGTCGTCAACAGCACTGTTTGGTGCCCACAATTTTGTGCAGTAACCACCGGTAACTATGTTTCTAAAGTCGCTAAGTATTTTAAATTTAATTTTCTAGCGGCTGCATACCAATTTTTTCGTGGTGCGGCTAGTGTGGAAAGACGGATGGTCTGGTGTTGAGTGAAATACAGCTCTTCGTCCAGACTGTTTCTAATTTTTTGTGTGATGTTAATCCTTTACTGTAAAGGATTTTTGAACATGGTTGATTCTATACTGACAAAAGAAAATAAAGCATATTATTTTTCCCACACTAGTCATACACCATAAATTAAAACTGAGAGAATATGTTTTGCTGCATGACAATTTTTTTGTAATTTAAATAACATAACAGCAACGACAATGGAATTTTAAGGTTTCAGCGTATATATGCCTATAGTCATTGAACTTCAAATACAGTAGAAATTTTAATTTTTTTGTCAAACACACTTCGAATTATGAATCCACTAAATAGCTGACAGGACTTGAATCCATTAAATAGGTTGCAAAACTTTATGATCAACTTGAAGTATTATAGTTCCGGGGAAAAGATGCCAGTCATGTTTAAATTCACATACTATAAAAATACTTGTATATATGTATACCAGTGAATGTAATATAGACCTCACCAAAACACCCCCGAGAGGTTACAGGGATAACACACGGGTTGGAGGGTTTTATCACCCCTCTTCTTCAAATCATTCTTGTGTCAATACTGTCTGATATATATGCCAGAAATGGTCCAAATAACACACTGATATATATTTTGATCAATGGCCAATATACATTGATTACATCTGATAAGGCCCAACCTAAGTAAACATGGTGAAATGGGGTTGTATTTCACATTGTTGTTACCCCAAGGTCATGACAAGGTCATTTCAAGGTCACGGTAAGGTCAATATCTTATTTTTGCTTTAAGGGTGATTTAAATGGGGGGGGGGGGGTTGAAAAACTCTCCAACCCTCATGTTATCTTTGTAACCTCTCGGGGGTGTTTTGGGTGTAGGTCTGTGTTGAGATCTATGTATTTTTCAAGCCATCATATACATTTCAAGTGAACATAATGTTAGCAAACAAAAAAAATAAGCTATTTTCAACCGTTTTAATCTGATTTGACCTTGCTGTGACCTCGAGATGACCTTAACATGACCCTGGGATAACTCCCCCATGAAACCAAACACCAACCAATGTCACCATGACTGTGTACTTGGGTTTGGTTCCGACCGAGTTATTGGAAATGCTGGTCCAATAATATATTTTCAACCGTTTTGAGTTTATTTGACCTTGCTGGGACCTTGAGATGACCTTACCATGACATTGGGATAACTCCCCTATGAAACCCAAACACCAACCCATGTCATCATGTGTACTTGGCTTGGGTTTCGACCTATTTATATGACATATTCTTATACAACCCTAAGGTTCTAGAGTCCCATACTTCGATGACCCCTGGTGACCTTGTCCATGCATATAAAATCTGCTGACCACCCAAAAGTAATTTGGTACATAATGAGGGTAAAAAAATATATGTTCTACATAAATCACCAGGGAGGGAGGGTTTCGACTTTCAGCCTATGGTCTAGTAATCAATACAATTTTCAGATAAACGTCTGTCGCTTGTAGAAATACGATCTGAGGTTTATAGATATGGTTTGTTTCTATTCTGCTTTTCGTGCCTTCGCAGAGACCATATTCGGCTAAATTGACTTCCATATTTAGGACATTGATGGCACATCTTAGCCAATTTGTGTACGGCCATGCGGGCAGCCAAATATTTTGTGTACCTAAATGTTTTGTAACGCTCTGGCATCTAATACTTTTCTCTGTGCCACATATTTTCATATGGAAACTGTATACCGAGCGAGGCTGAACAGCGGTTGCAGACATTTGGCTTTTTGTTGTGCCCATCAACATGCTCTACAAATCTCATAAATAACTATAGACGACAACAAAGTGTTGAAAACCCTAATTTGACGAGAAAATCCAGCACAACGTATAACAAAATAGTGCATAAAGTTTATTTGGAATATAAACAAAAAATATTTCACAAATTACGCCTACAGTAACTGCAGTCAGAAAACCCCAAAGAGTATTGGAAAATTGTAAAAGGTGAAAAAATGTCAGAAATTCATTCTAAAATCTCTTTAGATATATTTTAAGATCATATTGAATAACTCGCGCTTAGGAATGAAAGTGTTGTTGTGAGTGACACGAACGGTGAGCTTAACAACATACCCCCTAGAAAAATACTAAACAGACCTTTAAACCCCAGGAAATAACGGAAGCTTTAGCAAAGTTAAAAATAAATCGGGAGGCTCGGATCAAATAGTAAACGAATTTCTGAAACATTCACGCATGAGTTTGCCCCAACTATACAAGAATATTTAACTTGATATTAGGATCAGGGCACATGCCTGACGATTGGTGTTTAAGCGCAATTCGGCCTATTTACAAAAACAAAGGTGACCCTAATGACCCCAACAACTACAGAGGAATTTCACCACGTACTGAGTTGTTTTGGTAAACTTTTCGCAAGTTGTTTGAACAGAAAATTAACCATTTTTATTGAAAATAACAATATTGTACAAGCCTTACAAGCAGGTTTTAAAGCGGATTTTTCAACAATTGAGCACCTATTTGTTCTGCAATCACTAGCTGATTTATACCTTAGTAAGCGTAAGCGATTATACTGTTGTTTTGTTGATTAAAAAAAAACGTTTGTCACTATCAATAGATCCAACTTTGTGGTCAAATATGCTAGCATCTGGAATTTCAGAAAAATCATTTGATGTACGAAAAAGCTAAATCTAGCGTAGCATTAACAGCAGAGGCGCAGTCATATTTTTACACCTGTAACATCGGTGTACGACAGGGAAAAAATCTGTCTCCGCTTCTGTTCTCCATATATCTACACGACCTAAAGTCGTTCATAGCGCGTAAATGCAGCGGACTAAAAGACATAGAAACGTGCAATAAGAGAAATTGTAACATATTTTAAACTTTATATACTTGTGTACGCTGACGATACAGTAATACTATAGCTGAAAATCCCAAAGACCTACAAGAATCATTAGATGAGATATAGAAATGTTGTATTCTTTTGACCTGCACATAAATGTCTAGGCTATTTCACTCAACTCCAGATCATCCGTCACTCCGCACCAAAAATTAATGGGTATGCAGCGCTGGCAAATTTAATTTAAAATACTTAGAGGCTTCAGAACGACTTGATACTTTCCAAAGGGCAAGGTAAGATATTTTTCTAGTGTTCGGAATAGTTACCAGTGTTTTCTGAGCAACATTCTGAGCACCAAACAGTGCTGTTGACGACATAATTTGCGAAAATGCACGACCAGGAGATGAGTGCTGTGAAATGGTATTGCTTAGCTCTACACTATCTTTTTATCAGCACAACATCAGAAGCTCTGTGGAGAACGTAAATATATTCTAGTGTTCCGTGGTCATATTTGTTTAGGAATAGTTACGTTAAACTGGGTGCTGTGGCTGCTTCTTTGTGGCGATAATATGGTGTTTGCACTCAACGCAGCGCATCTTTCACTCGACACCACCGCAAAGCATTAAACACCACCCCAATGATTGCTCCCCGTGATCCTGCTGCATAACGAATGAGCAAAATGTGTTGCATTTATGCCGGGTCGGCGTTGTAGACAGTGGTCCAATATTAATCTTGCAATGGTTCAACGTCTTGTGTTTTCTGGGTAACCGAAAGACGTTTAGATCATGTACTCAATGTTGAATCAATGCTGGCACACCGTCTATGAGACTGACCGCACAGTAAACAACCAGTTTGCTCTTATAGTGTAGTCATTCTGGCAAAATAATCTGGGAAAACTGCTAACAAAGGTTTCATGATGTATTCTGGTAGATATAGGTCCCAACTAACATGTCTAAAAAGTCCCAAGCAAAACTCTTGTTCAAACTCGGCAAATTAACTAAAGCTATTTTTCAATACATGATCGCTTGCCAAAATGGAATTTTTCAAGTTTTTTTCCCATTTGCAAATGTTAGGTATCAGTACTTAATTAATAAATGTTTTTGGACACCAGGAATCGATTGCACCTATCAGTTTAACTTTAAATGCAAATAATAGTTGATTTAAAGTTGATTTAGCGATTTTTTAGCGACCCCTTCACTACGATACATGACGGAAATTCCCGTCGTCATTCGTCATGTTACGTAGTCTTACATTTACTATAGTTACACCAGGATCCCTGGATCATGGTATGCACTTTGGCTTGGAAGTGAAGTGGTTAAGTGATTTTATTTTTTTAAACGTTTTTGAGTATCGTTTTGTTTAAAGTATTCTTGTTAGCCTAGATAATAATATGCTCTCGTATTTAATGGGTAGCTTGCGTGGCGGAGTGACCACCTACAATATTGGTATTTGTTTTGTTATTGATCTCATGAGTCTATTAAAGGGACCCCTTGGGATGAGACATTTTCAATGTTGTCAATTTTGAAAATTTAATTTATATGAAGCTATATACCCTACTGATCTTAACTGAAAATACGAAAAAGTCAAAAAACAATTTTAAAGTACCGAGAAAGAGTGAAATAGTTGTATTTCCAGGTCGTATATTGTCATGTAAACAAAACAAGTCAGCAATATTTAGCACTTTACATCACATATTCCTACGTATTAGACCGTTTAAGAACTGATACTTCATGTAGAACATGTATCTAATGGCCTCTAAAGTACTAGTTTACGAAACCACTGCAGTTTAATAATTAATGAGGTTAAAATTCATGCATTTGCCCACAACTAGAATTTAATAGTTAACCTCTTTATCAATCACACCCAGGTTACATTAAATTTTTGTACCCCTAGATTATTATTACGAAAACAAGATTCTCACCAAGAGCATTTGCATAACTTGACACTGAATGACCAAGTACACAACAACAAAAACTTTAAAAAAAAACCACAAAAATTAAAAAAAAACATAAATAATAATAAATAATAATAAACATAAATATACATAAATATCAACATGTAAGCGTGAGTTTAAACATAGGTTGACGTTTTTGTAATTAGCAATGGGTTAGGGTTAGAATTATTATGATAATAAAATGGCATATACACGATGCAATTGTGAATATTATCCATGTATATATTTGGAATTGACATTACAAATGTACATTACTAATAATAATACATCACAACTGTTGGTTTGAAATCGTCTTTTACAATTAAAGTTGCAGAAAAACGTTTCAAATATTTTTTATTTTG
Source organism: Flabesymbios commensalis (assembly GCA_964017125.1). Classification (NCBI taxonomy): domain Eukaryota; kingdom Metazoa; phylum Annelida; class Polychaeta; order Terebellida; family Flabelligeridae; genus Flabesymbios; species Flabesymbios commensalis. Next base: position 43,327,451 of record OZ024903.1, read on the forward strand.
TGATATTCAGATTCCTTGACCATCTAAACATACGAAATCCATAACCTACATTAATAATTTGCATAGTTATTGGTGAAGCTATGTGATTTTTCGTCAATTTAACAAATTTGAAGAGGAGTTTTGCTTGAGACTTTTCAGGACTGCTAGCTGGGACATATATCTACAATAATAAATCATAAAACCTTTGTTAGCAATTTGTCCAGATTTTTGTGTATTTAGTGCCAGAATGATTACACTATTACTGGACACGTACATTAAATCACCTGTTTGTCCAGTGTAAAATATACATTCAACATCCATGAGATTTAAAAGATACAAAGTGTCATTATGTAAAGTTTCATTTCATTGTCATTCTAAATATTGTTCTTTGTGTGGGAATTCCCACCATTCACTTTCAAACGGATGGTATATATCGTGTCTTGTATAATCTGTATGAACTTACTCTATCACTGGCAACACCTCCAGCATTGTCACTTTTAATAACATAGATGAAACCATACACATCATTATCCTTGACATAGTCCAGCAGTACTGATGCCATAGTGTTGTTTTCCCCAATTCCAGGTGTGTCGACAAGAGTTACTCCACTCTAAAGTCAAAATGGTGTTTAGGTTTAATCAACGTATCACATTACATTACACTACATTACCCTGACATTACATCACATTGGCATTTTCTTTAACAGAGGGTTATACAAGTGCTACAGTAATCTGTCAATGGCATCTCCAAAGAGACAGGTCTTTAGCCTACTCTTAAACACCGTCATGTCCGTGATGTCTGTGATGGCACCCCCCCCCCCCTCCCACATCTCACCCACACCAACTTTTTTTAAAACCTTGATATGTCTAAAACAAAAAAATGAGATGTTAACAACAACAAAATAGGGATGAACTTTAAAGTTTGACCCCTTATAGGGGGGGGGGTACTCCCAAACCTCTCTAAAATTAGGGGGTAGGTTTACCCAAACGTCTGTCATTGCTACAGCACTGTACACGTACGATATACCATATAAAAAGTAAATAAATTGCCGTTCTAATGATGTATTGCATGATGCAGTGGATTAAAGGGTTATATCTACAAATACGTTGAAACATGTTTTTTTATTACAAAATAATCACAAACGACAAGAAAACAATTTAGTTAACATAGGCAATAGAAACGAGGCCTGTGGCACGAAAAGTGGTCAAATTCTAATAAATCGTGTTACGGATGCACTTATTCTAAATATATACATCAAATACAGACTAAAGCTGATTGAAAATGAACTTGGGCATACATTCGAGCTAAATGTCACTTTTTAGCGAGTTTGAATCAGCGAAAAAAAGTGAAAATAGCATATAAGTCACCAAAAATGGTCAAAAATGCACTGTTACGAGTTAGCATCAATTTTTAAAATTATTTTTATATCATTGCCATATGAAAATTGTGCATTATTACATTAGACAGCAAATCCTATATAACACTACATAAAAATCCTTCAATTTAAGGTATACCATGTGCATCTAGTTCAATTATTTAGGTCAGTTTGATTTGAAATGTAAAACGATATCCTTGTAACGTTTTTTCAAGCTTTTTGACCTAATTATTTATTTAATCACCTAAAATTATTAATTATCACATAATAGTTTATATTTTGTTTTTATTATATGACATAATATGTGTATATGACCAGCAAATATAAAAATATATGTATACAAATAAAGTTTTAGCTAGATATTCGGGTGTCTAGACGACAAAATTCTCAAAAAAAATCTGTCACGTCCGTCCCCCCGGTGAAAATCGAGGAAGCAGAAATATTTGGCATTGACGATTTGGTGATTATGTAGTCTTCAGGTGATATGTTAATTATAGCAAGTTTGAATGGATAAATGTTAAGAAGATTTCTGGCAGATATGGCTGTCACGTCCGTCCCCACCCTGTCACGTCCGTCCCCCATAATATGTATTTAGACGTAAAATCTTGAATAAACTGCTAGGATCATAGTGGAATAAAGCTGCAATGTAATAATTTATATTATATGCATATTTTAAAATAGTTTATATTGTATTTAGAACTGTTTTCTACTCAGCAACAACAAAGTTAGTTTCCAGGGGGACGGACGTGACACGATTTCAGAAAGTCTAATATACGCTCTTTATCAAGCACTGGTATTTGACAGAAAATGTTTTGACCATCTATAAAGTATCCTAGCACCATGTGAAGCAATTTAGATTATTAAAATAGCATTATATCACAATTTTGGATTTTAACAAATATTTGTGTTTTTCAAAACCTACATTTATATCAGATTTCATAACGTAAATTTACAGTGTAAAAGGGTGATAAAAGACCATTTTCTCAGGTTCAGATCACTTGGATGTTATATAGATATTCCTACCAAACTATGTAGCTGATTTTTAATGGCTGGCTAAGGAATACTTATGTATTTATTCAAATACTTTCACATAGAGTTGTGTACAGAATATGCTTTATCTCATCTATTAAATAATATTTAGAGCTAGTTGACATTCATTTAATCGGACTGATAATTCCCTGTATCCGGCTGACTTTGTAAGATTTTGTAACAAATGTGCGGACAAAGTTAAAATTTAGTATTAATTTTAATGGAACATCATTAAATAGACCATTCAAAAGCATTTGTTGTTTCAGTAATAACTTTTTTTCAATGTAAATATCATATTGCTTTCAGGGAGATCTATCTTGTCTCAGGTCCGTCCGCTCACTGACCATGTTTACTGATTTCAATGAATTTGTATAAACACTGTGAAATAATACATTTTTAAGAATACAGTCTAGAACTGTATCAGTTTACATATGTGGCTTTATGTAGATTTTGGGCCAAAATTAATAAAACATAATTATTGGCCATATCTATATTTAACTTATGTTTTCTGAGCCCAAATATGTATTTGCTTAAACCTGATTGTTATTTAGCTTTGTATTATAGAATTTATTTCATACACACCAGCTCACTGTATCATGTGGGACATTTGAATATTTTATGTCATTCACACATATCGGCTATGAGCCAATATAAGGGTGGTGTCGGACGTACGCAGACAAATTGATATTTTGTAAAATAAATCTCCAGTACCATATCTGTCTGAATCCTTGGGTGACTGCATAACAATGTGGCCTGCTAGTGATAGAGGATAGTGTTGTCTTAATATTACATATAAAATATTTTTCATTTTCATTTTAATTGTTCTAGAAATTATTGGATATCTTTGGTGTCGGAAGTACACTCACTTGGTGTCGGACGTACATGTCTGAAATTAAGGATTTTGCTCATCCTGCAACACCCACAAGCAAAGTCAAAAATGTTGCAAATGCTTTTTAACAATCATTTTGAGGGGTCGGCATACAAAATTACATAATATATCAATATATAAGTATATGATGTATAATAATAGCAGTAATTGGCCATGCCGTAACCATATCATAGCTGTGTTAGGTAAAAATGAAGTATATAGTGCTAAGTTAACATCACTTTTCGGATGGATTTTAGTTTGTAAAAATATAAACACTGTTATTTACAAAATTAAAATGGCAAGTGAGTGTTTTACAAATCAGCCTTGATGCTGCCCAGGCTAAATGGGCATGGTCCAAGGTTATTTACATGATTTTATTTCCGTTATCTATTGACAGATATGTCGGGTGACTTCCCCCCAGACATCATTAATTATCGATGTTCAACAGTCGATGAGGTACTATTAGTTTAGATGTTAGGCCTTTAATAATGCCGATTTGTGTTTTCTTGGTTGGTAAATATAGCGGGATGCATTCATTCACCATGTTCATGAACATTCATCAAACTAGCAGTTCTTCTGAACGTTAGCACTGGTGCCGAATTCCAGTGTATTTGGCGACTTTGGCTGGATCATATTGTCTATTAAATGGCTTAAAGTATCAACAGAGCACCACATTTATTTATCAAAATGCAGTTAAATGGTCATTCAGCACTCTTTTCATAATTTTATAATGATCTATGTGTTGCATCTGGACTCCCAGATTCTTGAGAATATTCATCAAGAATCAAAAGACCTTCACTGTGTCAACAGAGATTCAGTGTTGAACATAGGGTGTCGGACGTACACAAATATTGTGTTTGGCCTGCAGTGAGTCGCATATTCAACATGCAGCATTTGTACTATTGCATGCAGTTCTGATTGCATATTTGCATTAAGGGTACTATTTGTATTCAACATATCAGATAAATTAAAGTAGATATCCAACTATCATATCTAAAAAATAAAATAATTTACTATTTTGGTGTCGGACGTAAAGCCTATTCTCTTACACATACTTTACACTACTTTGCCATTCACAAATGATGAATAATTTCTCTTTCTGATATTATGTCAATCCATTACCTCATAATAAACTGACATGTGGCTCATTGAGCCATTTAGTGGGCATGAGTAATCTAAGCAGCCTTGTGATTGACACAAGGTGTCGGACGTGCATTACAAAAGTGTCGGACGTACGCTTGTTTGCATGGCGATAATCAAACAGGCAACCATCACAGTGACTCCATGTTGCATAGCTGGGGTAATGGTACCATTTCTGTTTTGCATAAGGAGTTTTAGAACACTGGATGTGGTTTGTCTGCTTAAAAAAAACATTTTGATAATATTTGGTGTCGGACGTACATAGATGTTTTTATCAATTTAACACAGAATTGTCACACCTGAAAACCCATGTTGAAGACGAGTACAGCCATCAACATATATAATGTTTTCAACAGACATCTTCTTCTGCTGAACAAACACTAAATATTTCCTACTGATGGCATTTCTTATGTCATAGTGCAAATAATACAGACAGGTGTCAAATTGTGTAATATGTTACCAATGCCAAATAGTGTTTAAATGTTCAAGATCAGCGCGATTTTACATCAATGTAGTTCTGTTTCCTGGCCAAACAATTATTGATTCACAAAATTTGACAAGTTTTCTGTGAAATTAAGATATGAAAATGGGAATCAGGCCATTTTAAAATTTTCACACCTAGGTTGACACTTTCATGGAATTGCCCTATTTAGAAAACAAATATCTGCAGCAGTGTTGGCGGCGACGGATCTCTGGCGAGGACTGTTTAATATAACAAGCGAATAGTATACGTATTGTAAGAAGTATAATTAATAGTATATGCCCTTATGTATTCTCGTGCAAAATGTTTGTTAAAAGTGATTTTTTTGTTTATTCCTTTTTGGAACATAGTAGTGATGAGAAAAAAAAGGGATTGCATTTTTTTCTAACTCTTTAAATCTATGAAAATTGACTAAATCCAAAATGGCCGCCATGTGTCCAAGCTATTATCTATTTCACCATACCTTTTGAAATAATGAACACAAAGACGAGTATAATATATCGATTTGTATAGTTTTTAAGGCGAGAAAACTGATAACACTATTATATTTAAGAAATAAACAGTTTAAATTCGATTTTTTCGATTTTAACCAACAAAATATAAAAACATAGCAAAATATATCTGCTACGTGTCCTAGAGGTTGTGTGCCAGGCCTTGAACAAAATGTAGGATACTGTGTGGATGGCAGTGCCATCAGATACATCTCATCATGCTCATGAGGTTATTCCCTTATAGGTTGGGGCACTAGGTGAAAATTTGTGTTCGGTGTGCAGACAGGATAGTCAAACTCTTAGTCTTGAAATACCTTTTTTGGCCAAAATATACATTTGAATATACAAATTTTGGCGAAAATAACTAGACCCTATACAGTTTATATATATACCATTTAATAGGCCTGTACAGATTCAACAATTACACACACTTTTTCAGTAGACACAATGCTCGGGATAGCCTAAAAGTTTTAACAAACAATATGTCACGTCTAAAAACATGAAAACGGGACACAATGTTCGGGACACAAAACAGCCTTCGAGTATGCACATAGTGCAGCTGGGTTATTTTATTGACCCTTGAATATGAAGTACATGTGATTTTCATAACCTTAGATATATAAAAAGTGTCAGTGTCACCTCTTGAAAATACAGAAATCGGTATAGCACTAATACACCATGTTCACGTGAAGTTATCCTGGTCCAGTTCAGTCATAATTTATAAGGTCAAAAAAGTGTCCGAATACCCCAGTCATTCGTTCACTTATTTACCCAGTTATTTTTAACCCCGCCCCCTCTAAGATTTATATTATCAACAAATTTCTGAAATATTATTCAATTAATTACCGTTTTTTTAATATATCGTAACATTATCTTCATGCGAGAAGATACCAAAGGCAGTTACTAAAATTACATTCTGATACAAAGTAAACTTCAGTTTGCAAAATAAATTAGTTTTTTAATGACAATATATAACCATAGTGTAGAAGTTTAAACAGTCTGTGATTCAAACGTCATCATCACATTTTTGAACCACCACTGTAGTCGTGACCTCAAACATGTCGAACGCGAAGTTATATAATTATATTATTAAGAATGCTGCCACAAAAAACACGTAAAAGTTACAATTTGTTTTTAAATTCTAGCAGCCAAAGAATGTGATATGACAAAATTTATTAAACAGTCATGCTTACCACACTATAATATCATCTGCTTGATTCACCTATTTCAATTATCTGATATAAAAATACCAGTCAGAATGTTTAATATATTGCTGATTCCATTATCTGTTCAGAGTGTTTCTTAGAGTCTTCGACTCAACTCTTAAAAAAAGGCTTCGACTCTGTACGTACTTTGGATTCACGTTTCACACATGTGTTGCCATTACATATGATAACTACATCTCTATATATATCTTGTATTATTTGTTATTGTAATATTGAGGTATCATCTTTCATTTCAGATTAATTTTCTTTCATTTTAGAGTAACTCATTCAAATTGTATAATGTACTGTACATTTATTTATTATGAATATTCTGCAATAAATAATTATGATTTATCGTAGTAGGGCAATAACTCTAACGCTAAGTAAATCGATCCCAGACCCATACACGGCCAAGGTCATCTTAACTTCGACACACTAAAATGTTGAGTCATCTTAACTTCAAACACACTAAAATGTTGAGTAATTTTTTCAGACATACGTACCACAAGGGTACATTAGGCCTCCTCCACACTTACATTCCAGGAATTTCACAACAGCAATTCAAGATCCAGATGGTACCTCTGCCTTTTGCCATCACAAAAAGACCAATGTTAGTTTCAACTCTACCAAATTGGAAGAGAAATATAGGCCTAGCTACTATAATGCTACAAATGAATAAAATATCTTTTGCGGAGGATAGTCTAGACTTGTATGATAACTAATGCCAGAATTGCGTAATAATTGTTTTTGCGTAATAATTGTTTTATGTATGATGAGCTATTATTGGACTTGCAATGACCCTAGGATGTCCTTGGTATAATATTTGTTTGTAACTGTAAAGGCCAACCCTGTAACCCGAACCAATAAAAATCTTTATTTTCGTTAGCATTGGCCTACCCCTTTCAATTAATGTGTAAAACATTACTTTTTTGCGTCAAATCGTGAAAGTGCTTGAGGATCCAGTATGGTATCAGTGTCGGATCCAGGAATTGGGGCGCTGCCGATTTTCTAGAAGGATTTATACACATCACAGTTGAGGTATGCAGCCTCTAGAGGGGTCCGGGGCATGCTCCCCCGGACAATTTTGAAAGCTGAGCCTTTAAATGGTGCGTTCTAGAGCATATTTCGGCCTTAATTCGGTCGTGGTTTTTGTTTTTTGGACCCTGGACGGGGAGGCGCGCGCCGGCGCCCCCCCCCCCTCTGGATCCGCCATTGGGTTGACCTTGTTGTTGACTTTTTGCAAATAATCTTTATAATTATGGCACCGAGTTATTAATACCTATACGCAACTGTTGATCTGTGAAAATAACTAAATATGAAAACTAGTTCAGTTATTCTTCCACTATTCTAATTTAGTATGTAACATGACAGCATTCAACATTTTGGCCTCCAGAAGTGTTATGCGCAGAATATACCAGACTGGAATTAAGGTTTTAAGATTTGATTTGACACTGTGATGACATTATAAAGCACCCATCGGGAAGGAGACCCTCAGTGTATCTGAACAATTACACCCTCTTCATCGATTGGTTCATATTCTAACCTATCATGCAGTTGGTTATGTTTATGGGTGGTGCGTAGTCTTACTACACACGTATAATGAATAGATGTGCCGGTACGTAATTTACTTCGGGATATATAATAAAGCTTATCGTAGCATTTTAGGCATTATAATGATGTTGAATGATGATAGGATTTATTTTATTGTAGTTTCCGATAAAAAATGTTATGGTTTGTTGCTCAAAATATAACTTCGGTGATTTCATGGCAGCCATTTTGATGAGAGCTCCACATCCGCCCAGAATCACCAAAGGGGAACCAGCAAAGTATAATCAAAACAGAAAAAATGCAATCAGCCAAAACAACGTTAGTCGCAGTTCCACTGCGAGTTCCGGTTGTTTTTGCTTATATTAGCATAAATATAGACTTTACAATATTTTTTTCTTAAAACGAATGAAAGAATTGGCTTTCTCATATCTGAAAACATAAGAATAGACATATTATTTATGTCTCTAGCCGATTCGTAAATATGTTTCTTTTTATATACGCTGGCGACCATCTTAGATTTCGCCATTCGGACATTTTATCGACCTTTAAAAAAATGCAATCCCTTTTTTTCTTGATCTTCATGATATTTTGAGTCAGAATCAAGTGAAAAATCAATTTTAACAGACAAAATGCACGAAAGTGTTATATGTGACATATGAGCCTACACTATGAGGCGTCATGAGCGACATCATTGGATACACCAAGGAACATATCATACAAAATAGTATCTCTTAAGAGTTTTGCCATGCCTGTCACTGCGGTACACTTACAGGTCACCGCGGCGACCAAGCATGAATGCCGACCAAGCTGGCAGACAGTGATTCAGAATGCCTATGGTATGCCAATGTATGTTACATATATAGACATAATACAGTTGCTGTGAAATATTCAAAGTGATCTAATAATATGTGCACCGCAAACAGATAAGTACTGTCAGAGTCAGAAACAAAATACTGGGCAGTTTCCTTTTACAGAATATCGTATAATTTGTATTTCATGTATTATAAAGTCATCTCGAATGAACTACGAAATGGTGGCTTCAATATAAAATTGTACTTATTTTAAGTTTGAATGGTTTGAAAAAAAGACTCACCTTGAGGAAAGGAAGAGGGACTGTAAGTTCTACGGAACTGTGATCAAACTTCTGCTGCCTGTCGTCAGACTTGTAGATATACTTTGCTCGTTCATCAAATTCAAACTTTACTTTGTTGCCGTCTTTCAGAATCAGGTTCCCTTCTGGTTTTTCACCATAATTCAGTAAGCACACAGTGGATGTACAACTCAGAATCTTATAAGGTAAAACCTCTTTCCCCATGAACAAATTCAGAAGACTACTCTTCCCAGAAGATGTTTCACCTGAAAAAAATATAGTAGAAATTTGAGACCCTCACTCCTATTTATCAAGTGGAGGGATGCTGGGTAAACAATGTGTCGTATTTGCTGCCGCTGACCCTTTGGGCATAAATGACGACTCTAACCGTTTTGTTTAACACATAAAACAACGGATTGTAGAGTTGACACATTTGGTTAGTTGGCGGTTTAACCCTTTCAAGCCTTCATGTATAATCAGCATTGAAATATTCATCCACTACAAGCCGCGAATTTCTGTCGCAAGTCTCGACTTGTAGTGGAAGAACATGAGTAACGTTATTGTTGAAATGGGTGACAAATTAAATAAATCCGGATGAAGTTGGCGGCGAATTAGCTGGGTCTCTTAACTGAATTATTATCAACTACAAGGACAACGATGTATAGTGGCTGTATTATTATCATACATGAAACCGATCAAGATCGTGTCCGCAACGAATGTGACAAATTCAGCTAATCGCCACCAATCATCCGGGTTTGCGACGTACATGTAACCTGGCAATTACAGGCAGGTTGTACTACGACAATTGAGCCAAAAGTTAAACCACTGATCTTTGTTGTTATCACATTATATACATTTAAACGAAAACTACTAGAACATATGTCCATAGCACTACCTCAATGTCATGATATTAGAAACTGTTTCAATAATGCGATGTTATGGTTATATCATTAGTGTTGAGTTTGCCCAGTTGATATTTTTCGCATGGCCGCTGTATAGCCTCTCCAAATACCATATATACGTATTTAATAGACTGCCACAAGGGGTTGAGGTTGAGGGTTAGGTGTTACCCGAAATCTATATTTTTAATATGATAAAAGTATTTATAACGCATAGCATTCGTATAATAAGTAATGAACATTTACTTCATTAATATGTGTTTTCCAAGATAAATACCGACTACAGTTACTTAGGATATTTTGTTCAGGTCAATGGGAGAGGAAGTGGACAGAAGGAAATTTCTGTACACCGTTTTTACAGCTACGCAATCAATTTCCTAGGTTACGGCATAAGTATGCCATTGTGGTCATTGTGGTCGTCATTGTGCCCCCACCCGCATGCCCAGCATAATCAGCGTTCACAGGAGTGTGGTCCGCCGTAATGTAAATATTATTGTTTTAATGAAGCTAAGTTGTTATTGGGCGATATACCAATGTGTTAGTAGTGGGGATGAAATCAGCTCTTTCCATATAATTAAAAATAAATAGATTAGGCCTATGCTTTCATACCTGCTACAACAATAGGACATTCTTTCTGGTCAAGTGATTGCTTGAATTTGGCTATTATGGATTTGTAATTGTCAACCACGCCCTCTGTTTCCAGGTGACAGCGCAGACGATCATCCTCCATCACCCCGTTTATAACGACTTCCAACTTGTTTACGTATGCAGTCAGCTGTTTTCTATCTTCCATGTCTTCTTTATGAAGGAGGTACATTAAAACCTCAGCCTGTTATAATATAATAACAAAATTTAAATGTACAAACAAAGTGTGAATGTCAGTAAATCAGTATTTAGCACACCGAACGACCATGTTGTCTGGAACAAAGCAAACAACGATAACCAGATATTGATTCATGCATATGATTGTGAATCGATGGTTCAGGCAATATAATATCAGTAATCCTGTATCCAGATGATGTATGTCAATGCACGCATGTATGACAAACATGTAGACGGTAGTCATCACACTGTTCCGAGTCAGGATGTAGTCATGGTCAAAGTCAATGTCAAATAGTTTATTCATGCATAAAGGCCACTGGTCTACATTGCAAATATAAAAACACACACATTCAATTCTTTCTCAATTCAAACAATTTGTAAATAAAAATAGTAAGTTGAAAAATAGTATTACCATCTTGTGTAGACATCAGTTTATTAAAATTGTGGATAGATGGTGTATTTAAATAACATTATGCAATATAAAAACATCTCATTTCTTTGTATTTTTCACACATCATTACTGCGTGAAATTCATCTTGTCAGAAAGTACATAAACGTTCTTCTTTTGGAATATCATCATGTCTGCATTTTTCTATAGCCAAATTATGGCTGGCACATCTTAATTTGGTGAACGCTATGATATGCTTCTGTACTTGTAAGATATGAAAATAACGGTCTGGTTCGAATGTATATAAAACATGCATAATAGTCGAGTCTATGACTAGCAGTTATGTCGTGGTGCCAGTCCTGAGGAAAACAGTCTGAGATTCTCTGTTTGAAATTTTTAAAAAACATGGTTTCGTCACCAACACCTTGCGATAACCAAACATATTGTAGCATACATGCGGGTAACGATTCACAGGCATTTGTATAAGTTTTAACCAATATTTAACACATCTACCCATATAATGTACCGCAAGAGGTCGTCGACCACAATCACCCAGAACAGCACAATTTATTGTGTTGCCCCTCATACCCAAAATTTTCTTACAATATTCTACCTGTAACTGTTCAATAACATGGCTATATTCATATCCCCAGATTTCAGATCCATAGAGCAAAATAGGGGTAATCATTTTATCAAACAGATTCATAGCTGTTGAAAAAAGTAAAATTCCACATTTATAGTGAACTTTTTTTACAAGGAATATAGCTTTCCGAGCTTGTGCTGCGAAACTTCGTTTAGCTTGCGACTATTTTAATTTACTGGTGAAAAATATTCCAAGGTATTTATAACTAGGGACCACTTCTATCTTTCCTCCATTGTAGTACATTTTTTCATTTTGTTTAAAACATCCTCCTCGTCTAAAAACAATTATTTTGGTATTTGTAAATTAACAATCATTGCCTTTGCCATTGACTTTGCCTTTGATGTAATCATGGTGATCATTACATTAACATTTACCAATATTATGATGAGGGCACGTATTGTTGCCTAACATGTTAGTCTTAGAAAGGTGGCTCAGAGATAATGGCTTGGAGTAGGCCTACCAATATCTAGGAGCCAGCTACCTAGAAAAAAATGAATTTCCCGTGATAGGATATCAAGACTGTTAAAACTCGTTAATGTCAGCTTATGCACATAAAAGAGACCATTATATGCGAATTATGACCAACATGTTTTGGTATAAAATCTGGGATAATAATATTTTGTTTCTTAAGAAACATTCTATTAAATGAGCCTAAAAATTCAACCCCGGGAAAAAAACACCCCCCCCCCCCAAAAAAAAACACACCTTATTTGTGCGGTGAGGGTAAATAAACTGTTATTTGCCATATCAATAATTTATTTTAGTGATATATATAGCCAGCCTACATAATATTATTTATGCTTAACTATCGTATATCATGTCAATACATTACTCACATAATTATGAGAAATAAAACCTTGTTTACTCTAGTTTAAGGAAGCATAGCGAAATACTTTCTCATATTAACTCATAAAATAATATAGTTTCCGATAATGTAGAAGAGGGTATGCAATGTATTTTAAATGTTCCATTAATTTTAACAATAAGCTGGTCTTACTTAGGTGTAAAAGCTACCTCGCACTTGAGCATTATATGGCTCAGAAACCCTCCAAGTTGTAACCATATCGTATAATATATACATCCCATGTGTGAAACCTCATTTTCACCGCATATGAAAGAGTTTTAACCTAGATGCAAGCAGTTGGAGTCTCAGATATTACACGAAGAAAGTTTTCAGGACATACAAAAGTTCACTCAAATATAATAATTTTATTATTTTATATATTATTACTAGCACTAATAATCGTAATAATTCTAACCTGTACCAAATCTTTCATTTTTCCTTCTTTTTTCATCCAATGGTAACGCAGTCGATCTTGTATTTCCTGCTGCGTTTTGCAATGTGCCATATTTACACCCCATGACTCGGCAAGATCCATTGCATCGTCAATATCGTCCAGTCCTTCAAGCTCCTTGGGAAGATCTATTGGCGACCTTTTTTTTGGTAATCGTTTTATAGAAAAGGCAGCCATTTTCAATTTAAACGTCTATAATCAACAAAATATATCATTACCTGACAATGCAAAATTTCATTGCAGCTGCTTAAAAATATGAATGTAGGGCCTACATTTATGTACACTATTCTCCGATCAAACCTAATAATAACCTTCGTAAAATATGTATTAGTCAAGCAGCAATCAGAGAACAAAACAACCGTGTGTGGAGATATGAAAGTCTTTTTATTGTAAATACTAACTAAATATCAATATACACAAATACAAAACAGTGGCCCGACTACATCATATATTACATAGCATTAAATCTTTAGGCCACTGCAAATGAAAAAACTTTCCGTTGTGTAATGTTATAATCAACATGGGGTGTAACATTAATATTACATTCTCTTGTTAAATTTGTATAACAAATAATTGTGTAATATATTTACAATTTACTTTAGTTATATATTATGTTTCAATAATATTCATTATTATTTTAGTAATCTGTAAAAAATGCATATTTTTTTCATTTAAATGTGGGGGTCTCAGTCCTCTTGCAACAGTGAATCACTGGTGTGATAAAACAGTTTAATTTCACGTGAAGACACAGGAAAAAACGTAAGACACAATAATGTAATCATACTAAAATTAATCAAAAACTCACACAATACAATATAGTGAGGAGTTGGGGAGGTGGAGGTGAGCTTTTTTACCAAATGGAGCAAAGAACATGTGTAATGCCTCATTTTCATGTGATTTTGACTGCTAGATCATTTTATGGTAGTGTGTTTGTGATTCAATGTGACCATCGAAATCAAAAGGTAAAATGTCTAAATATATATTTGTACAAATGTCAACAAACATCATGTGTAATACCTCTTTTTGATCTGATTTTGACTGGAGAATCCATTTATACGGTATTATTTTGGTGATTGAATGACATCTTCAACATGTTCAAGATAAAAAGGAAATGCCAAGGTCAAACTGTAAAAATATCATTTCAATGGCAAAACGTCCATTTTAAGGTCAAGTGACCAAAATATGATTTTTAATAAGTAATAACAAGTGTAATACCTATTTTTCGTGCATAAAGACCTAGTGTGACCGACCTAGCCTAGCCTAATGTAAGATTTTACTTCTGACAGGTTGATTTATGCAAACATCCACTAGAGTCCTCAAAACAAAAGCAAAATGTTTTTAGTGGCTTTGTCACCTATGGGATGTAGTCTACATAATAATAGCAGAAAAAAAGGTGATCAAAATCCGACTACCGGAAATATGATAAATTCAAGATGGCCACCAATGCCTAGAAGAAGTTAATTGCTATGAGCAATGTAGTGTATAACTGCTGTTTTATGTCTACTAAGTATTAAGTGTCGTAATATTCACTGGCACAATGTTCTGATATCCGAATTAGGGCCCATAACCATACTACAAGCTGCATGTTTTGTATAGTGATGTAGGTATAGCTTGTACCAAGCTCTTGGATATATCAGTTATTGCGACCTTTTTAACGTAATTTGCTGGGATATTTGTGAAACATCACAAAAAACAACAGTATTGGTCCATATTGTGGATATTAACGTGATGGGTTTTTTCTAAACGCATTTTGTTTGCCTTTCTCAAATATATATATTTTAGACCATACATGCCACAGTTGTTATGGGGACAAGGTCTAATATCCATTGACTGGGGGTTATATAATGAAAAAGCAGTGAAATTCAAGGAATACATTTACATTCTGTTTACATAATTAGGACCGGCCGGAGGCCAGTACTACACTGTAAAAAAAGATAGTTTCAAAACACTTGAAATGGAGTTACACACATGCGTTAGGTGTTTCGATATCCCACATTTGAATGTTGATCGATATGTGTTTCAAAACACCAACATGTGTTTCAAGAAACCTAAAATGGAGTTGCGCACATGCGTTAGGTCTTTCAATACCCCACATTTAGATGATGCTTGCTACATGTGTTTCAAAACACCAAAATGTGTTTCAGATACTAGAGGACCCCTTATTCACGTAACAAATTATATCAATCAGCAATTAGGTGAAGATAACCTGGACCTCCATCAGAGTAACATTCAGGGGAGAAAATATTAGACATTGTTTTTATTTTCAGTTATAGTGCCTAGGTTTAGTGACTGTTCACATGGCAAATCTGATTTACTGGTCTTTTTATGATTTGGATGCCATACTTTACAGTTGTCATTATGCGGTGCATTTTAACAGTTCGGGTCACTTTATAATGTGTCTACGAAGGAAAGATATCGGCCGCAATGGAACTCGTGTCAGCCACGCTAAGAATTAGCTATCCTGGCGCCATAATATTGCCGGAAGTCGAGCAAGTACCACGAGTTTACAGGTTAGTTATTAATATCTGCACCCCTACCCCCCCCCCCCCCACCCCCATTGTATTGAATAATAGCTACAAACCCTGACTATGCAAGTTATTTAATCTTATGCACTGTTTCTGATCAGATTTAACCCTTTCCATACTGAACCCGAATTGCCACTATCTACTTAGACATATGTATGTGCGGCTATTGGACAACTGGGGGGTTAATTTATTCAATATAAAAACCGGTACTTATTACTCTTGTTACGCAGTGCGGTAATTATACATCTAATTCCTTGATCTAATCATCCTTTTGGTGACACTACTGACTGGGCTCTCCTGGTGACATTTCAATTCACTGCTGGTGACACAACTGACTGGGCTCTCCTGGTGACATTTCAATTCACTGCTGGTGACACTACTGACTGGGTTCTCCTGGTGACATTTCAATTTACTGCTGGTGACACTACTGACTGGGCTCTCGTGGTGACATTTCAATTCACTGCTGGTGACACTACTGACTGGGCTCTCCTGGTGACATTTCAATTCACTGCTGGTGACACTACTGACTGGGCTCTCCTGGTGACATTTCAATATCAAAACAGAGGCCAACTGTTACCCCTATTTACATTTGTGACGTCACAATGGACTAACAAATTGTTGTTAAATAAAACACTGCCTACAATTCTGACTGGACTCACTTGAGCATTGGCGGTCGAGATGATCAGATCGTCGCCATGGCAAAAGCTTTAGGACATGCTTCAGTACAGTATTAACATAATTTATGCCTGGGATTTAAAACGGGGACTGCTCAATCACACAGTCGCTCACCTGCCCTGGTCTTTATCAATGGCAGTGCCTGAAAAGTTAGACAGTCATTGGGCCTAAGATTAATAATTTTATTAATAATTCCTGGATGAAATAGATAAGGTCTAGACTATTCTAGCCTCTATCTCCTGCTTAGTCTATGGAATAAGTCAATGTAGTGTGCACTTTGTGATGAAATCATGAAATTTGGCACAGATGACCTCTAATATACCCTTTTTGAATTCTGATATAGGGCAGTGGAATTTGACCTCGTTTTGACCTTCTAATTTGCATATTTCCAAAATGATAGGGGTAATTGGAGTAGAAATATCAAAATCGAGATAGAGGCCTGCAAATAGGCTCAAATTGAAGGTAATAATATGCTGATTACAAATTTCAAACTAATATCATTGTTATACATCATTTTTTTAACCTAATTTGCATATATCCCAAATGGCCGCCAATCACAAGGTCAAAACAGTAAAAAAGTCAAAAGCGAGATAGAGACCCACAAATAGACTCAAATCAAGGGTAATTATAAGCTGATTTCAAATTTCAAAAAAATATTATTGTCTTACATTCTTGTCTTAACATAATTAGCATTTTTCAATATGGCCGCCAATTGCCGGGAAGCAGGAAAAACGTTAAAATTGAGACCGAGACCTGCAAATAGGCTGAAATGAAATGACCGCCATTTGTGCAGAGTCAACAATGAGCTGATATAATTTCAACGGAATATAATGATTCATGATTTGGATGTCTTCCCAAGGGTTTTCGGGAATGCCTGAGATATGGTCTCACCACCCCAAATGCCAGTCCCATTGAAACACATGTAAACTGCCTCAATTCCGCAGGCCGATTTCACCATTTTTCACCCTATTAGATATTTAGTGTGACATATCAGGATAAAGCTTGAGATGTCCTTGTTCGAAAACAGGCCCGCTATGGGTATGGTTACCAGACAGATTTTGAGCTACGCCCCCTAGAGTGTAAAAAAGTCAATACTGTTAAAATTGGGCTATAATCCGTGCTCTCTTTCACAGAACAGACACACATCATTTTAACCCACTGTATATCCCTGCGAGGTTATCATGAAACAGTTATATCTGATATCCTTGACAAAGAAGATAACGTGGGCTTATTAAATATTCACAAAATTATTACTTCTTTGCATTTTATTTTGTTTCAATAGAGGTTGGAACAGCCGCATTAAAAATATTTTGTGTGATGATTCCATCATTAGTATACACCTCCCTGGATTTCGGCTTATTTAGGGTGGTGAGACCATATAGTGGTGTGGGCAAAAAGTATTTTTGGACATTGCATTCTGGGTAAAATCCAAGATGGCCGCCATTTGTGCCAGGTGAAACAATACATTTAAATAATTTTAAACAGAACATAAGCATATTCATGATTATTGTGTCTACCATAGGGTTTTCATGTATGCTCGAGATAGTAGTGCGGTCAGAAAAGACATTCGACATCGGATTAATGATAATATCAAATATGGCTGCTATCTATTTAAGGTCAAACGATAAATTGATACCACATTCTACAGAATAAAAGCAAATTCACGATTTTGGCGTCTACCATAGGGTTTTCTGGTAAGCCCGACCTGGTGGTCTAACCAGAAAGTGCATTGTTGGTAAAATCTAAGATTGCCCCCTTATCTGCAAGGCATTTTCGATAGACGAACAATTCCAAAGTATTTTTAAAGACCAAAGATGACCACAAAGGTTGCAGCTAATACATGAAAGTATGCCTACCAAAAATGTCATTTTTAACTAAAAGTAATACCAAATTTTAGGACAATGTTAACGCGAACCATCTATTTTTTGTAACAAGCAAATGTCACAATACATCTGTTACCATTTAGATAAAATATACAGGAAAATATCTACTTTGACATGTATATACATTCAGTAAAAGAATAAAAACCCATTCCGTTTAACTTTTCTCCATCGCCTGTGACCCTTTTTTGTCGCCTTTTAGTGCATCTTCGATGCCTTTTAACACTTCTTTGCTGCCCTTTAACGCTGCTCTGTCGTTCTTTAACGCTATCCAACGCCCTTTAATGCCTTCCAATTGCCCATAAATGCCTCTACCTCACCTATTAATGCCTTAAGATTGACCTTTAACTACTGCCCGTTGCCCTTGAACGCCTCTTCATCGCCCTTTAGCACCTGGTTCGTCACCCTTTAACGCATTCCCATTGCTACTTAATGTTCTCTTTAAGGCCTCACAGTTACCATTTAACGCCTCCCCATTGCCCTTTAATGCCTCCCTATCGCTTTTTTACGCAGCACCCATCACATTTTATGGACTCTTCGTCATCATATAACGACCTTCAACACATCCCCATCGCCCTTTGATGCTTTCACATGGCCATTTAATGCTTCATTATTGGCCTTTAACGCTTCCTCGTCATCCTGTTATGCCTGCCTATCAGCCTTTAGTCCACCCCCGTCACCTCTAAAAATAACCGGTTGCACATTAATGCCTTTCCGTCGCCCTTCAGCATTTCTCCATCGCGTTTTAATGCATCTTCGTCGCCACTTAGTGCCTCATTGCCGCAATTTAAAATATTGTGGTAGCTCTTTGACACCTCTCTGAAACCATCTAGCACATATTCGCCCTTCAACGCCTCCCCTTGCCCATTAGCACCTCTCCATCAACATTTAACGCGTTTCAGTCACCCTTTAACCCCTTTTTGTCGACCTTTAATGCAACTATGTCACCAAATAACGCCTGTTCGTCCCCCATTTATCCCATAGCAGTCTAAGTCCGAGCAGAGATCGGACCTAACATTTATGACACTGCAGAGCGTAGCTCGGACCTGACAATAATGCTTAACCATTTACCAGGCTACCCCACTTGCCTAACAATAAACATGGCATGGGGAACCTAAAGTACATGAGGGTGATTTATCCTCGTTACAACCGCTTCTGAACCTAAAAATAGAACACAAGGCTGGGATGAATATGAGGCCCGGGGTATTTCTCCTGATGATGTTGGAAACTCAACTTAGTTCAACTGAAACTATGAAATCTTGTTTACTCCTCAGGACATATAGAAAGATTCCTAACGTATTAATGTGTGTGTATAGGCCTATTGAATGCTTTGACAAAATGTGTTCGATTTATTTTCATATATTCTGTGTGAATTGACCTAATTTTGTACTCTTAAATTCTGTGGATCACAAAAAATACAATTTTTTTAAACAAAAAATCTAGAAATGGGATATTTGATTTAGCTTACATGTATTCAAAATCGCTCCAGGTTTCCATAGCAACATCACATTGACACCGCACTTTAAAGCCTCTCTTTCGCCATTTAAAGTCTCTTCTTCACCCCTCAGCGCCTGATCATTGCCCCTTAAAACCTCTCCCGTCACCTTTTATTGCCTCCCGTTGGACATTTAACGCTTTTCTGTCGCCCTTTGATGCCTGTTTATTGCCTCCTTGTCACTATTTAACACATCCTCAATGCCTTCTAATGCCTCTTTGTCGCAATGTAAATATTTTCAGTTGATCTTTTATGCCATTCTATCGCCCTTTCACTCGTCGTCATCGCCCTTTAGCGCCTCCACATTGCTCTTTAACACCTCTCTGTCGCACTTTTAACACCTCTTCTTAAACCTTCAATGCCTTTCCATCGCCATTTAATGCCTCTCCGTCGTCACTAACGTACATCTGTTTTGTACACAGAATATGACGCAAAAATAAACATTTTTTTTAAACAAGGAGTTATATATCTCAAAAAGCTGTGTTTAAATCTTATAAGAATCTTACAACAAACTATATTTATTGTTATGTGTTAATTTATGCTATGTTTGGGCAAAATAACCAGATAATGCAATACATTTTAGATATTTTGAGTAGGCCCCTATAAATATGACATGAGATATACCAAAGGGGTAAATACAGTCCTTTGGTCTGGGCAATGTGACCTAAGCTGCTGGATGGTTACAGTTACCTTTCAAAGAAAATAATGAAGATGTTTATATTCGACCAAAATGGATTACATTTATTGTTTGACCTTAGCAATTTGGAATTTTCCCCACAATGCAATGTCTATATATACTACTTTCTGGTCACACCACTATGTCGGACATGCCCGAAAACCCTATGGTAGACGACAAAATCATGAATCTGCTTTTATTCTGTCCAAAATTATATCAATTAATTGTTTGCTCTTGGATTTTGCGCCATTTAAAAAACATTAAATGGCCAAAAAAAATTTCTGAAAACCCGTACTTCGAAGAATATATGTACCAAATCTTGTTTCTATCACAAATTATGGTTTTGGTTATTAATGTATCTTTACGTCGTGTGTATTAAAAGTTATAAGTTAAGATTTTATACGGGGAATTGGCATCTGCCTTCAGCTTCTGCTCCCATAGAGGCTGCAGTTATAGTTTCTGGTATGACTTCCTTGTTGTCGGGACGATATAAATTTATTTTGTGTCATCCATAAATAGATATGCTGTGTGGTGGTATACTTCACGCAGGTTTTTAATATTTGGTAAACATTGCCTATGTACAGATGGTGATTGTTCATGGTGCTTTATTAGCAGTTTATTAGCAGATAGTGAAGAACGTTCGTGACGTGATATCTCAAACTCTTTTATCTATCTAAATCTCTCAGTACAGATAACACACGATTCTCTGGTAAGAATTAAATTCCCTCATACTTTTAGTCACATATACTTGTTCTAAGCTTAGACTAATAACGTTAGAGCAACCTGAATACATTGCAAATTTACCCTATGCATAAACGTTTAAGCATATAGGTTTACAATAGGCCATATACTTGGCCCCAACTATCTAGTACTACTACTAGTTGGCCTTGTCTATTGTCGACTAGGTCTAAGACTAAGACTCACTAGAACACTTATCTTTATACTATATGTAGGTCTAATAGTAACAGAAACAGATATGAAAACTGAATAAACAGGCCTTTTTAATATACCATGACCCATATTTTTATCTAATATACTGGATGTAAATGTTTGCGTTTTCACTGCTTCCCTAGCGATTGGCAGCCATTTTGGAAATATGCAAATTAGGCTGATAAATTCATATATAACAATACTATTTTTTTGAAATTTAAATCTGCTTATTATTACCTTCAATTTGAGCCTATTTGCAAGTCTCTATCGCGATTTTGACATTTTTACTGTTTTCACCTGGATATTGGCGGCCATTCTGGAAATATGCAAATTAGGATAGGGAAATGAGGTATAACAAATTTTTTTTTTCGAAATTTGCAATCAGCTTGCTATTACCTTCAATTTGAGCCTATTTGCAGGTCGCTGTCTCATTTGAAATTTTCACTCTCATTACACATATCAGTTGGCGGCCATCTTGGAAATATGCAAATTAGGAGGTCAAAACGAGGTAAAAGTGACTGCCCTATATCAGAAATCAAAAAGAGTATTTCACAGGTCATCTGTGCCAAATTTCATGATTTCTTCACAAAGTGCACACAGGGGTCCATATGTACGACTTATACCATAGACTAGCTCTCGATTTCATAGTTTGTCTGACGCGACGCCGACGGCGGTGGAGGATGGTGCAATTAGCACACTCCTATAAATTATTTACTCGTGACTTTTATGCTGCCAACAAAAAATTACTTATATATTATTTAATATTCGTTAACCCTTGTGCTGCTGCATTGCTTGTATTTTTCATTCATTTGAAGCTGGAATTGCTAACGATATTTTCAGCTTCAAGCAAACAAAAATTTGTAATCAGCTTGCTATTACCTTCAATTTGAGCCTATTTGCAGGTCGCTGTCTCGATTTTGAAATTTTCACTTTCATTACACATATCAGTTGGCGGCCATCTTGGAAATATGCAAATTAGGAGGTCAAAACGAGGTTAAAAGTGACTGCCCTATATCAGAAATCAAAAAGGGTATTTCACAGGTCATCTGTGCCAAATTTCATGATTTCTTCACAAAATGCACACAGGGGTCCATATGTACGACTTATACCATAGACTAGCTCTCGATTTCATAGTTTGTCTGACGCGACGCCGACGGCGGTGGAGGATGGTGCAATTAGCACACTCCTATAAATTATTTACTCGTGACTCTTATGCTGCCAACAAAAATATACTTATATTATTTAATATTCGTTAACCGTTGTGCTGCTGCATTGCTTGTATTTTTCATTCATTTGAAGCTGGAATTGCTAACGATATTTTCAGCTTCAAGCAAACAAAAATTTGTAATCAGCTTGCTATTACCTTCAATTTGAGCCTATTTGCAGGTCGCTGTCTCGATTTTGAAATTTGCACTCTCATTACACATATCAGTTGGCGGCCATCTTGGAAATATGCAAATTAGGAGGTCAAAACGAGGTTAAAAGTGACTGCCCTATATCAGAAATCAAAAAAGGTATTTCACAGGTCATCTGTGCCAAATTTCATGATTTCTTCACACAGTGCACACAGGGGTCCATATGTACGACTTATACCATAGACTAGCTCTCGATTTCATAGTTTGTCTGACGCGACGCCGACGGCGGTGGAGGATGGTGCAATTAGCACTCTCCTATAAATTATTTACTCGTGACTTTTATGCTGCCAACAAAAAATTACTTATATATTATTTAATATTCGTTAACCCTTGTGCTGCTGCATTGCTTGTATTTTTCATTCATTTGAAGCTGGAATTGCTAACGATATTTTCAGCTTCAAGCAAACAAAAATAAAAATATTTATGAAAAATAGACATCTCCCAAATTGACAAATATCATTAACTGAGCATCTACAAACAACTATTTAGATCTAAAATATGCATGACACCGTATAGGCCTATATATATATATATATATATACGAGCAGCACAAGTGTTAATGTGGTTATTGTTAATTCGTCTCGATTGTTTTTTTTCAGATCATTGAAGAACGGTTTGGTCTGCCTCCGTCATCCGAGATGCATATACCTACAGACTGGGGTGAATATGTTGATTTTGAAGAAATTAATCAATTGTAGGACAAAATGAAACTGAAGATTTCTCCTCTGTCAGGGCCTATATCTGCCGGTACATCTGTCGCTTTTACTAGAAAAAAACTCATCAATTCCAATTGCATCATCACTGATGTCCGTGAACAATCCTAGGACTGTTTACAAAGGATTGTCTTATTCAGGAATATATATGAACTCGTGTCTGGTGAAGATGGTAGGCCCTACACGTTGCATGGCGCTCAGGGAAAGTTTTTCGCAAGGCAGATTCCCTGATCAACCTGGCTCGGGATGCTGTGGAGGCCGATGTAAAAAAAAACAGCAATACACTTATATCTTGGATGCCATACAACATCTTTCAAATAATGTAACTGCCCTTGAAGATGAAAGCAGACAAGAGGTGTCGGCACAGCAGAGGTGTCGGCGTTAGGCCCAATACTAATGCTACCTTCTCAAAGATGCGACTGAAACGCTGTACAGGTTTTATCAGGTGATTTTACATTTTATATTATTTCTTTTTTATGAACACCACTTATAATTATTAGCTATGTCTTTACATTTTTGTCACACATCCTCAGCAAAATGATCCCGTAAAATGATATCCAAAATATACAAAAAATTCGCTATTGAAATTTAAATGACAGCAACAAGCAACGCAATTGCTGTGTTTTGATATTATAACCAGTAAAAAAAATCATAGGAAACTGAGAAGGTGCTCTTCTCCTTTAAATTATGGGTCAAAAAATTTACATCAATAATCATTTATTGTGATGTGCATTTTTTAATGACTTAATGCTATGTGTTGTAGGCCTCTGGTATTCCGAATATCACAAATACACCCATGACACCAGGCCCGTAGCCAGGATTTTTGTCTGGGGGGTCGTTTTGAGCAAAAAGTGGACCTTTTTGTACTTTTCTTTCTGTCGGTAAAGGAGGGGTGCGGGGGCATGCTCACGCGACTTTGTTTTAAACCCTTGTGCTGCTAAGTCAGAATATATACGTTTCAAGCAAATTTCAGACTAAATAAAATAACATTTGGAAGATGGCAATTTTTTAGAAATAATATTATTTTCATTTGAAACAGGAAATTGCGTTAGCAATTTGCGTTAGCAATTGAGCTTCAAATGAATGAAAAATACTCACAAACAATTAAGCAGCACAGGGATTAATATAAAAACCCATATTGCGCATTTCCTGCCTAAACATAAATTGTGTTTTTAATTTCTGCTGAGTTTTTACTCTTTAAAGTGCTAAATCAATCCATATTATTACGATCACGTGCCATTTTTTATTTATGTGTCTACCACTGAATAGATGTCATGATGTTGAGCAATTTAATACATGCTTTTTCAATGAAAAATACCGTATATTTCAACATGAATAGTTATAGGGGAGACCGGGGCTAACTGGGACATATTATTACGATTACGTGCCATTTTGTATTTATGTGTCTACCACTGAATAGATGTCATGATGTTGAGCAATTTAATACATGCTTTTTGAATAAAAAAGAATGTATATTTCAACAGGAATAGTTATAGGGGAGACCGGGGCTAACTAGGAAACTTTTATCATTTATCGCCCTGGGGCAGACAATAATAGAGTTAGAGATTTAAAACAATCATTCAACCTAGGTGTGATATTAGTTATTGTCACAAGGGCCTTTATTAAATGACAACTAAAACCTATACAGATTTGGTGAATTAAAAAAAAAAATTATGTCCCAGTTTGCCCCGTATACGGGGCTAAGTAGGACAAGGCCAGGGGCTAACTGGGACACTCCTAAAATTTCAGCAATTTAGGATCTATAGAGATTAAACAAGGTATACTGCATCCTGTGATGATTCCAAATAGTTTGAAGGGGGTGAGCTATAAATAAACATATATATGCCGTTTGAACACAAAGGTTTAAAGTGCAACAAAATAATGCAGAAAATAACAGCTGATCCCCGATGCACTATAGGCCTAATGTGTTGATACTACGTAACACCCACATTGTGTCCATCCCCAATACATACAATCTAAAGTAGGCCTAACAAATGTTAATTGAGTTGCGCAAACATATATTTAGGTCACATGTCAGTACCCACAGGGGTTAAGAGGGCCACAATGCTCTATTACAACTGGGGCAAGCTGGGACACACCGGGGCTAACTGGGACTGTCGCAGTTAGCCCCGCCAGAATTGTCCTAGTTAGCCCCGGGTTGACCTTTTATGAAAAATATGACCTGGCATGTGGGTATGGTACAGCATCGAACATCTAATAATTGTAAATTAGGCAGTAAATATGAGTGTTTTCAGTGATATATTTCAGTATAATACAACTATAGTAATTTAAGTTTTATAAGATTCGTAATTGAGACGTGAAAAATTACTTGAAAGGCAAAAAAATACATTTAGTTTTGCCTGCTCACACAACTCTGCTAGTTCCACTGGGATTGTAGTTCAAGTGGCAGGGGGTATCCCTCCATTCTTGAAAACGAGGCCACTGATATTGTCATATCATGGAATTTTCTATTAGAGGCCTGTCCAAGGTAGCCCCTTGTCTCAGTTAGCCCCGGTCTCCCCTACTAACATGAATAAATTCCGTTTTGCGAATGTGAGCTCACAAAAAATATCATGGCGTTTCCTAGCTGACTGACTTGACAAAGGATTCATTAATGCTTTCGAGTGTAATTTCATGTATTTAATTAGCTATATTATATGCCAAGACAGAAGTATGCATTCTACTAAAGATGGTGGATAATGCTGTTTTGGGGTATGCATTTTCACAATATTTTGACAATATTTGATAACAAAAAAGCTCAAGATCACTATATTCGAATTTGAGATACAGTTTTATCAGTTCTATCAATTGTATGGATATTAAAGCGATACAAATTGTATGAACCAAGATTTATCATCAAATCGTTTTCCTTTATTAGCTATTGGCCTTGAAAAATAGGTAAATGTCACCCATCTTTAAACTTGACCTTGAGTTTCATCATATGAATCACTGGTATTAATATGGAAGTAATAGGGCCTACAAATTGTAGGTGTGGAGCTTTCGTGACGACAACCATTTTCCTTTACAATATTTTTATTGTACGACTATATTTAGAAAGGGGTATGATAGACATAAGAAATCAAGTGGCTGATGAAGCCTAAATTCATTATGCGTTATTCTGTCCCTCATTTTAGACCTAAGATGAACTTAAGAGAAGTCATCCATTGCACCAAGGAGAACGAACGTGATTCGATACATTCGTAGATCCGAATCCTATCCTAGAGGCCTACGTACTCAGTTACTGCCTAAATCAGTTGGTTGGGATCAATGACTTTTGCACCTAAAGTAGACAATAAATCATTCTGCTGAAAAAAAAAGACTACTGCGCAGCGAGTTCTTGCATTGTGCCAGGAAATATCTGCAGGGATTTTGACCTTGCGGGGGTCGATTGAGATTGGTCTTTATCTTAACCCAGGTGAATTTTTTACTAAGTATAAGGCATGATTTGAAAATTCCATGGGGGGGGGGTAGCTGCCCATCAGCCCCTTCCGCAGTCCATAGCCCCGATCTGAGATGACACATTTTAAATTTAATTTAACCACAAACTTACCACACGATTTCCAGAAACAATAGTCCATGAGACAAGAAGATACCTTTAAGTATTAAGCGTTATAATTAAACCGTTTTTAGGGACAAAAATCACAATGGATAGGTCTGTGTCGTAATAACACGATGCATGTATGGACGATGTAGGCCTATATAATAAGGGAACTCAACCTTATATTATTACCTCACCTCATAATTATACGTCATTAAACGGTTTGGTAAATTTTCCAATCAGTCACAATGGAAACTAAATGTAAAATAAATGTCCAATATCACCTTAGCAAAACACGAGACAAATGTCAATACAAATGTTCTCATAAATTGAAAGTATTTTTAGTGCCAGAAACGGTATAGGGCCTATAACAACATTCCTGAAGTTTCAATTATGTCGATTAGTGGAGGAGGAAATCTGAAAATTGACGTTATTTAGGGAGTTAGTTGACACTTAAATTCCTAGAGACAAATAATATATCGCTGCAAATGTATGAACGTCTAACTTTACGAAGCATGAACAGTTTTTGCGGCAAGTGTTCGAGTTTTTGGCAACAATCTTATGAATATAAGCTTATATATTTTTATGAATTTATTGATGAATTTATGTGATTTCTTCTGAAAATCTTTTGTTTTGTGTGGTACATTATATATTGCCATTGTATTCTAGTTATTACTTTAGTCAGGAGATCACTTTTGGGAGAGATAATAGGCTAAATTCCCCACCTCTACCCCTTGGGCAAAGGGAGCCAGGGCAAATGGGGGCAGGCCATTTCAATACAAAGACCATACAGCATGGCCCCTTTGCCCTCTAACATACACTGGGTAGATATTTCACACACTAATCCCAGTGAACGAAAGTATTTAGTATATTACTTAGTACTTAGTATGTCCAACAAAGCATGTCACCATATACATCAAATGAAAGGTTGTTATCATATCTGTTTTATCTGGCTTACTTCAATGTACTTGTGTATCAAAAAAATAAAAAGTACCAAGGTGGGGGCAACCTGCGTGCAGGGTGTACTTCCATAGAGTGAGAACGAATACAACTGAAGTCTCTACAGGGTGGGTGGGGGTGGCCCCCTTTGCTCAATGCGCTGGCCCCCTTTGCCCAAGTTATTGGGCAAAGGGGGCCACTTTGAGAGCAAATCTATTTGGCTTACAATTAAAATAAGGTATCCTTGAAACACTAAGTGAGTCTCTTATATGTATCTACATTGCATGTACCTAACATAGAACAGTCATTCGTTTTAAAATAGTTCGAAGCTTCTTCTTAAATACCATTGAAACGTTAAATGGCCCCCTTTGCCCGCCCTTCCCTTAGTCATTTTCAATTTATGTATCCCAGATTGATACAAGTTGCAAATTTAGCACAGAGCAAGGTTTTGACAGACTAAAAACAATTTTGGTCTCAACCTAAAAAAATTGCGGGTTAATAAATTCAAAATGGCCGCCAAATTGGCCGCCATCAAGAAATGAGAATTTCAAAACTTTACAAATAAAAGCCACAAAGAATCATATAATACCTCGTTTTGTAGTGTTTTCGCGTCACGAAACAGTTCGGGGGGATTTGTTTTGTACAAGGTCAATGTCACCCAAAAAAGTCACGGTCAAATATGACTTAAAAAGGAAAAAAAGGAGAAATCATAGTCAATCTAAACGTATTTATTAAATTTATTTGTTTTTCCATTCTCGTATTATGTATAGTTCATTTCTTAGTCACCCTGTCCCAGAGTGAGGCGAGAGCATGTACCATAGCAAACACAGAGAGCCGAACAAACAAATCCCCAAATACAACAAGAACAGTTGCCTGCACAACGCTTCTGGCCCTTCAATACTTAAAACATATATCAACACTAAAATGAAATAAAATCTAAAGGTAATATTTCTGATAAACGTCACAGTATTTTACTGTATTACATCTAACCTTTATCTTATAAATCACCTGCTACATCATTTTAAAATGTGATATTTTCCCATCATTTACTCTATCACACATACATACAATCATTTCTATATAGCTGGAATTGGTGACGTGATTGTCAGCTTTAAATGACGTCGCGTCAAACACATTATTTGATCATTGCCGAAACGTACCAGCGCGACGACGTACGCGAGCGCGATAGGCATCGCGACCATTTTCAAAACTGTTACATTTTCGTCACGCCAGTTGTCGCAAAATGAAATGAATCGGGCTTTAGACCACCTTTGTCCACATATAGGCAAAACTGGGCCACGAGAACCCCTGAGGATGGTGAGGTGATGAGATGACACTGTCCTCCAGACACAGTATTCGAAATTCGAGCCCTGGCGGTCTGAGGCCGAGCACACTACCTCTCGGTCACGTAGACTCCCCACAATACTTTTTACACGTGGATGGGGGAGAAACATTTTTGTTTCTTTCAAACCGCCGAGACCGGGAACCGAACCCCGAACTCTAGCGTGAAAGGCAGCGGTGCTAACCACTACCCTAGGGCCCCCGCCCGCCGGCTGTCGCACCTCGCATGTCGCGTTGGTCGTCGCGTTGGTGTGTGGACAGTCATGTAATTTTCGCGTCAGTCGTCGCGTCACTCGTCACGTGCCTAATCGCGCTGACGTTCGCGTTGGTGTGTTTTGCACTTAAAGTGGAGAAATGTAAATAACCCTATATATTAATTTAACAATCAGTATGTTCTCTTTCAATATAAAACATAGCGAGAAGCTCGGCAGAATGGACTCTAAGTTTGAAACATCACTGTAGTTGTTGGAGGAAATGACTGCTACTCAGACAGATTGATCCCGGACATAAGCAAAAATTATGATAAACTCATCAAGAAAGCAAAATCTATGTGCCAGGGAAGAGTGACTATGTCCAGTATCTGCCCACGACTTGATACTGTAGACGTCCAAAGAAAAATTGAACTGACCAATACAGCCTTAAAAAATCTGTGCGACACACATAGCTGCAGATTTGTCAACAATGACAATTTCTTCAAGCTGGCTGACAAGACGGTAAACGACTCCCTATTGATGAGAGATGAGAGTGTAAACCACTATTACAGACATGATTCCTACCATCACAGAAGTAGCCAGAACAGAGAAGACCACCAGATACTAAGACAGAGGCACCAGCAAAGAAGTGACGCATATCATCCCAGAAAAGATCAACACGGATATGACACCAACACTCGTAAAAACACTAGACATGACACCAATAACCGTCAATGTGACCACTGCTGGCAATTTAAATGTGAATGCTACTGAAAACTACAGGAGGAAAAAGGAAATCAGGACATAGGCCTCATGCCTTCAAATGTTAAACAACCTTCTAGTAGAAAAACTTACATGGATGATAACAAAATAGACAATAGTGACACAAATAATATAAAAATGAAACACTGCAACACCAAGACTGAAATATATAATAGAAAACAAAACAGAAGAATGAAAATTGGACATTTGAACATGCGAAGCTTATTGAAAAAAATAGATGAAATTAAGATTTTAATACATCAGAATAGTGTTGACATTCTAGTTATATCTGAAACATGGTTATCGGACAAAATACCGAATGAACTTGTAAATATACCTGGTTTTAATGTATATAGAAAGGATAGACCGAGTCATGGTGGGGGTGTTTTAATATATATAAAGGAGACTTTACCTCATACATATTGTCCAGATCTCCCCAATTTTAATAATACTGAAGTGGTCTGGGTTAGGATTGATAATAAATCTTCTCCTTCTTTTTATGTATCATGTGTATATAACCCCAAAGCGGACGATGAGAACTATTACCAATGTATGTTAAATAATTTTGAAAATGTTTTAGCAAAGAATAAGGAAATTGTTATCCTTGGTGACTTAAACATTAACTACATCTTAGACGAAAATTTATGTGAAAATCAGGCTCACTTTATAGAAACACTCCTTTGTTGCAAACAATTGATAGTTGAACCTACTCGTGTTACACAATCATCTCAGTCAGTCATTGATCATATATATACCACGATGCCTCACAACCACTTGGATCACGGGATACTGAAATATACTCTTAGTGATCATTACTTTATATTTACAATTCTGAAATTTAGGCGCCAAGCTTCTCCTCCAAAACTTATTCACAAAAAAAAGATTACAATGGGATAAATATAAATGATTTTATTCGCGATTTAATGGATATTATATTATGGACTATATAGTGGTGTTATTGATGCTAAATCAACATCTGATGCCTGGAGAGATTGGTCAAATGCATTTAATACAGTGGTTAGCAAACATGTCAAAATTAAAGAAATTAGAGTCAAAGATGGGTCAAATCCATGGATGACCAACGAAATTTTAGCCTTTATATATAAACGTGATTATACTCACCGCATGGCATGGCCGCATTAGCTCCTGGGAAAAAATAGAAAAAGTTCCATAACATCAGATCTGTCACCTGATGCGTGGAATGAACACTTTGCGTCCGTTGGAAATAAACTGTGTAGTAAATTTAGTGAAAATGATGAACTAATATGGAGAAATAACTCGAGTATTTGTAACTTTAAATTTAAAAGCCTTCTTGAAGAAGATGTTCTAGCATTTATAAACAAATTGCCATCTAAAACCAATGTTGATATCCTAGGCTATGATTCTTGTATTCTCAAACTTAGCAGTGAGATTATCTGTAGCAGTCTAACAATCTTATTTAATATGTCACTTTATAATGGAGAAATTCCAAATGAATGGAAGAAAGCTCGGGTTACTCCAGTTTACAAAAACAAAGGCTCTAAACAAGACCCTAACAACTTTCGACCAATTTCTGTAATTGGGCATATTCCAAAATTATTTGAAAAATTAGTTGACTCTCAATTGAGAGAATATTTACAATCTCACTCTTTCATTACACATTCCCAGTCAGCTTTCATGAAACTCCATTCAACCCAGACGTCTTTGCATAATGTGATTGAATATGTGCTTGACAATATTAACGAAAATGAAATCAATGGTATTTGTATGTTTGATCTTGCTAAATGTTTCGACACAATTGATCACAAATTACTTTTAAAAAAATTAAGCAAATATGGCCTTAATGGCACTGAATTATAATGGTTTACAAATTATCTCAATGAACGAACTCAAGTTGTTACCATACATGGTAAAATGTCTAATACAAAACTCATTGACAAAGGTGTTCCACAGGGATCTATACTTGGTCCTCTGCTGTTTACTATTTTTATTAATTATTTTCCCTCATGTCTATCTAATGCCTTCTGTAATA
Organism: Flabesymbios commensalis; assembly: GCA_964017125.1. Taxonomy (NCBI): domain Eukaryota; kingdom Metazoa; phylum Annelida; class Polychaeta; order Terebellida; family Flabelligeridae; genus Flabesymbios; species Flabesymbios commensalis. The sequence continues at coordinate 43,359,795 of OZ024903.1, forward strand.
TTTTTGCTGATGATACTATGATAGGTGTTAGTGATAAATCTATAACAAAAATACAGCAACTACTTCAGAATGCTGTAAATGAAGCTATTAAATGGTTTGGACAAAATAAGTTAACTTTAAACATAAACAAGTGTAATGTACTAATTATATCTAACAAAAATATAGTAGACAGCATAGATATTTTTATAAATGGTGTTGAGTTACCCTTTGTTAAGTCCGCTAAATATCTTGGTGTAGAAATAGATAGTAAATTATCCTGGTCTAACCATATAGATGGATTGTGTAAGAAATTGTCTTCGCAACTTTATATCTTAAGAAGGTTGAAACAAATTCTCCCAACGGATGATAATAATTGTGTTTACTACGGTATATTTCAGAGTATTATTGATTATTGTATCACTGTCTGGGGCTCTGCTGCACAAAAATATTTATGTAAAATACAAAAATTACAAAATAGAGCAGCACGACTTCTTGCACAAAATTTTGACTGGAACATTCGTGGTATAGATATTGTGAGAGGTCTAGGGTGGCAGAATGTTAAAGAAAGATATTGTTTTTTATCATGTTGTCTCACTTATAAATCTCTAAATAATCTAGCTCCTTATTGAGCTTTTTCCCTCCGTTTCTGAATAGCATACTGTTTCAACACGTAATGCAACAAGTAATACTCTACAGCAGCCCAGGTGTAATAATTCTTTATATAAATCATCTTTAAGTGTGAATGGGTCTAGACTTTGGAATAAGCTACCTTCAGAAATAAGAAATAAGAAGACATTTTCTGCTTTCAAATATAACCTTAAACTATATGTGGCTAATAATCAAACCATTACTCAATCATAGTTAGGGCTGCAATAACTGTACATGTCTTATCGCTTTCTCCAATTTTTGTAGGTTTTTGTTGGAGTTTTAGTGTGGGGACATTTGTGTTTTCTTTTGTTTTCACTTGACTTGTATATACATTTGTAAACCTATTCAATTAACGCAAAGGCATATATCATCGGATTATGATCTAAAATGTCTAATGTACCTTCTATTTTCGCTATTGTAACTATTGTACATAATATGATAATTATTGTTTAAATATGTGTTTTCACTTTTTATGCAAATATTGTCATAAAACAGGGCACATATGCAAAATAGCCAAAGGCTAATAATGTTTTTACCCTGTATAAATATGTTTGAATAAATAAATAGAAAAGGCATGTGAAACTGACGTATTTTTTATTTGGGCCATAATAACCTCTTGCCCACTCTCCCCTGAGCGATCTGGCAAAAAAATGAGTGCGGTTTTGAGAAGAGCCTAGTTACTGGTACCATATCTTTGCTTATTTCGCTGCTTTTGCTACAGCAAATCATCACAGAATCGATTCTAATTGGTAGCAAAATGATATATCTGTAATATGTACCACCGAGGCTGCTGCAAAGAGCCACAAATTTAAAAAAAGGAACTATGCGCGAATGAATTTGTGTGGTGAAACCTTAACGTTCGATAATTTCACATTGAAACACATTTGCGATGCTGCCCCAACATTAATCCACTGCGACTTATCGCAAGCTGTATAAATGGGCTAAATATGTAACGTGTAACGTTCTGGTCTTTAACAGCTACCAGCACATTTGATTAATGTCAGTTGACGTGTTATGGAAAACATTTCAACTTCGCCTACCTATGTTATGGGTCTACAGTCATTATAAATATTTTACTCTTTCAGTGCGGGGATCGACTTTAAACAATGAGCTCTGTATGAGCTCAACAAATATGACAAATAGATGACTATTTAATTTCAATATTTAACCCCTTGAGTCACAACCGCGCTTGAAAGCGCGCTCAATACATAAATAGTGAAGCATACATATTTAATAGGCCTAAATAGCGACGTCACACACGATGTATAAAATCGCACACTTGTGACGTCATATAATATCGTCGCACCTGCTCATTTTGTGTCGCCATTATCCTCTCACCTGCTCATTTAGACACGTGCCTGTTTCACAAGCTAGCATAATGACTCCCAGATTCAGCACAGTCATGTAGTCATCATGAATACGTCTACCTTCTATGGAAAGAGACAGAATGCATTCAGACGCCATGCGGTATTTACAAGCCAGAGTGTTCCCGACGGTGGACATATATGATGGCGACATAATATTTACACATATGTTGAGTTTTACATAGTTACCAACCGTGAATTATTGTGCAGTGGACAATGAAATTATGCGAAATAAGCGTATTTGTCATGTTTTCCAGGGATTCGTTACCATGGTAACCAGAACCAGCATTGCCATGGATATCGAATATTCCGGTTAATCAAGTATCTGTATATTCCTAATATGACTGCTAAATAGTGTCACTTTATCTACCCCGAGTGACAGTGTAACACTTAGAAGAGTATGCTAACTTTATATTTTGCCAAAATAATGATGTGACTCAAAGGGTTAATTTATTTGCAACGGAATGAAACATTTTCAAAATTCCATAAAAATGAAAAAAAATATAAAATCTGTCTGTATATTTTATCACATAAAAAGTATTTCTGAACCAGGTGTTACGGCAGTTCAGTTGAATACGGCCAAACACGAATTCCAACCTCTCAAGCATGACGCCTGGTCATCTAGTTTTGCGTCATCTTCAGGTATAATGACATAATTATTAGTTTTAACTGTAGAGGTAGCCAAAAAAATCTGTAGGGCTGCCAACCTCTAGAAAAATAAACCCATTATTTTTTCTTCTTATTATTATTATTATTATTTCTTCCAGCAAACATAACTATACTGGTTTATTGTTGGTTTAATGTTGGTTTAATGTTGGACCAGATATCCGTAAAATGGTCCAACCAGGATGTGAACATAGGCCTATAAAATTATATCTACGTACAAATTCTGACATAAAGAATGATAAAATAAAGTCAATTATCATCGTGCAGCGAGTGCTAGGAAAATCTCACTCAATTTTATTATTTTTAATGATATGATAAAATAAAATTTTCGTATGAGCTGAATAAACAGATGAATATTTAATATCATTATTAAATGCATTTTTCACAGAAGAGAAACACGCCGGTTATTATTTCTGGCAGATTCAAATACATGAACTATTTCTAATGTGATTTACTTTTACTAATAAATATTACCGCCGCCTTCAAATTGTATAGATGACATTCTACACAGGTGAAATCTCGTGCCCGCGACCATATAATAACTTTAACTGGCAAAACAACCTGATCAAGTTGTTCATGGGCACATGACGTCGACCGTACTCCTTAGAAATTTTGGATGCCATATTAAAATAGAACCCACTTCTGTTTACACCACTGCTATTTAGATCATTACATATGAATTTACGACATAATGAATATATACAATTATTACCAGGTGTGCGTAGTATGTGCTGACACATTAAGAATCGACACCGCATCATACTAATACTGAGCAGTGACTTAAACATGACCCCCTATTTCGTAGTTTGTCTGGCCAATTTGGTTCATAAAATGACGTCATTGCCATAGCGACATGACGTCACAAACGTACGTTTGAAAAAAATATCGACCAAATACGGCAAAAACGATATACGCCACCATAAACTAGAGACTTAAACATTTCCCGTGATATAATTTTATCTCTAGGAATTTAAGTCTCGACTCAACTCCAAAAATGGGTTCATTTCTCTTGTACTAGATGTATGGCCACAATGTGGACCTTCAGCCGTCAGGGGGGGGGGGGGGGTACGACTCCTCCGACCCCCCCCCCCCTGGCTACGGGCCTAGACACCTTATATGGCAATTTTCGGCAACATGCATGACATGCACAACGCGAGGTATGTGATGTATATTGAGGGTGTCAAGTGCGTGGAGGTGAAAAACATACTAGCTGGATTCATCATCGTATTCATGAGCTACTACGCATTCTGGCTTGAATATCCTGAGGACTTAAGTTGTACCTTGATGCATATCCAAACCATCATATATGGAAGAAGTAATGATACAGTGATCCAATACCATCTAGACTCTTGAGATTGATTTCTTCTAAATAAGGAAAGTAAAGTTAATATTAGGGTTCTTTCGTAAATGGTTGCCTGCAACAAGGTGACATGGACCCTCTCTTTTGACATGTTACATTTGTTGCTAACAACAAGGTGACACCCGTACCTTACACGTTGTTTGCGACAGTTCGTTTATATTACGGATTAAGTTATGATCATGTTGTTGCTCGTGTACTTTGTACATATGACAACTCAATTTGTTATGCTGTTGTTTGCAATGGTATTGCAATTACCACTGCTTTTTTTTATAACAGTGCGACAAGTACAGCTGTCACATTGTTTCAAGTATACGCATCAAAATGAAATTTAATGTGAGCATGTGTTCATCATTAATAACCCAACTTTACAGTTACATTAAATTTGGGAATTAGTTTTCTCAATAAATAAGCCACAATTTATAATTTATTATAATGTGTACCTATTGTGAAATCTTAGTAACTTATTTAACCATGTTAACGAGCATGTGTATATATTTTCAACAATGCGATAGATCAAAGTGAACATTGTATGGGTGAATATATGCTTCAAATGGTTTTGCACATTCCCACCAAAAAATCTTCAAGTGTACTTTAGTGATGTGTACGTGGTAAAAAAATTCAGTAAGTTTGTGAGAAGAAACGTTACATGTATACTTAACCTAATGAAGTTGAACATTATGTTGTAAATATTTCAATGAACGATATTCAGACTTACAAAATATTTTTGCATAGCTGAATTATATTCTTGTTGTTGGACTGCACTGCGCCAACGGGTGTTTCCATTGCCCACAGAAAAAAAGTCGGATAGCACTTTTTCAAAGCCATATACACTCTGAAAACTTTGCTCAGGCAGGACTATATGTGTGTTGATGAATGTAAACTTATTTTGCTCTGATAGTCAGCTATCTAGTTGTAAACTCAATATATCGAGTTGACAACTCAATAATATCGAGTTGGAAAAACAATGTATCGAGTTGTCAACTCAATATATCGAGTTGTCAACTCAGTATATCGAGTTGATCACTTGTTAATGTGTTAATAGTTTGAATATGTTAGTTTTAATAAATATATGGTATTTCGATTATTTGGCTATTTTTGATTATAATGTTATTGCATGCATAGTGTAGTGGTTAAGCTCCCATAATGGAACCATTGTGCATTTTATGATTAAAGCATGAAACTTCCACCATTATTAGTACATATCCTGTAGTTTATTTTAAGATGTGGAGGTAAGTTAGATTTGACTCCTGGTGACCTCTAGAGGTCATTGACCTTGAAAGGTCAAAATATCTAATTGCGAAGCTAAAAAGTGGTGAAAATTGTGTATTACAATATCTATGAAATGTTTTTGTATTCCATAAGTGTGCGAAATACTCTAAGAGACTCTTGGTAATCATACAAATACCATCAAGGTCATGTCAAGGTTACTTTAGGGTCATTTGAAGGTTAAAATGGCCACAAATAGTGAAAATAACCTCTTTTAATCAATTTAAACAATACTAGTGGTGCAGTCATCTATTACAAAGGATTACTTTTGACACAGTCTTGGTCAGATATCTTTTCCACGCGCATTTTGGGAGATTGAGGGCAGTATCTAACTTGGGGGGGGGGGGATACACCCTAAGTATTCCCCTTACTACACCCTTTCCTAAATGTTTAATTGGACGAGCAAAATTACAGTGTGCAGCAGCTGTTAAACATCAGTTTGGGCTCCCGTGGAAAACTATTGATGCATAATTGGGCTATGAAGTCTAACATGGGTTGAGATTATGTTTTACTTGGATAACGACGAAAAACAAGGTCAAGGTCATGTCAAGGTCATTTCAAGGTCATACTGTCAAAAATATGTAAAAAAAAAATCAGAAAGTTCGGCAAAATACTTGGGTCATAGTGTACTCGTTTAGCTCCCATAATAAAACAAGTGTGCATTTTATGATTAAAGTATGAAACTTCTACCATTATTAGCACATATCCTGATCTTTATTTTAAATTGTGGAGGTGAGCTAGAGTTGACCCCTGACGACCTCTAGCGGTCATCTACATTGAAAGGTCATATAAGCATTCGCAATGCCAAAAGTGGTGAAAATTGTGTATTACCGGGTACCATATTTAAAAACTATTTTTGTATTCCAGAAATATGTCAAATGCACAGAGAGACTACTATTATTGATAAAAATAACACCAAGGTCATAGCAAAGTTACATCAAGTTCATTTCAAGGTCAAAATCGCAAAAGAATGTGAAAATATCCCCTTTATATAAAATTCAACGCGGTTAGTGATGCAATTAACTATTACAAAGACTGATTTTGAGATATTATTGGTCAGACATATTTTCCACAAAAAATTTCAAGAAATTGAGGGCAGTGTCAGCCTTGGGAGGGGTATCACACCCTCATTCCCCTTATTGCACTCATTTCCCAATGATTAATTGTACGAGCAAAAATTGCATCTTGCAGCATTGTGAAACATCAGCTTGGGCTCCCATGGCAAAATATCAATACATAATTGGGTTATGAAGGATCATATGGTTTGGAACTGTGTTTTACTGGGGTACCGTCTGAAAGCAACGTACATGTCATATCAAGGTCACTAGAAGGTCAAACTGGCAAAAATCCTAAAAATATATACTCTCACTTACTTACAACTCCGTTGACCTCTTGAAATTGAGTTTTTATTTGCAGAATATGTATGATATTAATAATTTGGTGATAGTTTTAACACACAGTGATTATATGTCCCAATATATTATATTAAAATACACACCTTTGAAATGATCTTAACTTGACCTAAAAAGCACATTTTATGAAGCCGATGTCAGCTGTAACCGCCATGTAGGCCCTACATCGATTGGTTCATATAATACAAGATAAAAATACTCCGCCCCTCCCTTGTAATTGAATGTGCCTCCTCTTGTGTAAGATACAAGTGAACAAGTAGATTATTACTGTTCATTGTCTCATATGCTTAATGAATAGAAGGTGCAATTATGTAATTATCACGGCGTGTAATACTCTGAGAGAGGGATTTTTAATAAGAAGAACTGGCAAAAGCATAATATTTTCGGCGATTTCTTGGCAGCCATTTTTATTTTTTTTTCACTTCTCAAAGATGAGTGCTCTACATCCGCCCAGATATCAATACAGGCGTGGATAATTCAAAGAGCAAAAACTATATCAGCCAAAACAAAGTGTTTTTATTACAATAAGATTTTTTATCAATCCCTTATAACATATACTAATCCGTTATAACGGTGTACTAATCCGTTTTAGCGGTATAATATTCCGTTATAACGGACTAGTACTTCGTTATAGCGGTAGAGTATTTCGTTATAACCGTCTACTAAGCCGTCATAACGGTCTACCATCCCGTTATAACGGTCTCGTATTTCGTTATGACGGTCTAGTATCACGTTATAACGGTATACTAATCCGCTATAACGGTATATTATTCTGTTATAACGGTCTAGTATTTTATTATAACTGCCTACTATTCCGTTATAACGGTCTAGTATTTCGTAATAACGGTATACTATACCGTTATAACGGTTCAGTATTTCGTGATGACGGTCTACTAATCCGCTATAATAGTCTACTATCCCGTTATAACTGGCTAAGAATCCGTTATAACGGTCTACTATTCTGTTATAACGATCAAGTACTCCGTTATAACGGTATAGTATCTCGTTATAACGGTCTAATATTTCGTTATAACGGTCTACTTATCTGTTATAACTGTTTACTATCCCGTTATAACGGTCTAGTATTTCGCTATGACGGTCTAGTATCACGCTATAACGGCCTACACATCCGTTATAACGGCTTAATAATCTGATAAAACGGTCTAAAATTCCGGTATAACGGTCTAGTATTTCTTTATAACGGTCTGCTAATCCGTTATAACGGTATACTGTCCCGTTATAACGGCCTAGTTTTTCCTTATGACGGTCTGTTATCACGTCATAACGGTCTACTATTCCGTTATAACGGTACACTAATCCGCTATAACGGTCTAGTATTTAATTATAACTGCCTACTATTCCGTTATAACGGTCTAGTATTTCGTTATAACAGTCTACTATTACGTTATAACGGTTTAGTATTTCGTTATAATGGTCTACTATCCCGTTATAACGGTCTAGTATTTCGCTATGACAGTCCACTAATCCGTTATAATGGTCTACTATTCCGTTATAACGGTCTAATCATCCGTTATACCGGTCTACTATTGCGTTATAGCGATCAAGTATTCCGTTATAACGGTATATTATATCGTTATAAAGGTATAGTATCTCGTTATAACGGTCTACTATTTTGTTATAACGGTCTACTTATCCGTTATAACTGTCTATTATCCCGTTATAACGGTCTAGTATTTTGCTATGACGGTCTAGTATCACGCTATAACGGCCTACACATCCGTTATAACGGCTTATTAATATGTTAAAACGGTCTACTATCCCGTTATAACGGTTGAGTATTTCTTCATAACGGTATTCTAATCTGTATAACGGTCTACTATTCCGTTATAACGGTCTAATTATCCGTTATAACTGTCTATTATCCCGTTATAACGGTCTAGTATTTTGCTATGACGGTCTAGTATCACGCTATAACGGCCTACACATCCGTTATAACGGCTTATTAATATGTTAAAACGGTCTACTATCCCGTTATAACGGTTGAGTATTTCTTCATGACGGTCTTCTAATCTGTATAACGGTCTACTATTCCGTTATAACGGTCTAGTATTTCATTATAACTGTCTACTATTCCGTTATAACGGTCTAGTCTTTTGTTATAACGGTCTACTATCCCGTTATAACGTTTTAGTATTTCGTCATAACGGTCTCCTATCCCGTTATAACGGTCTAGTATTTCGTTATGACGGTCTAGTATCACGTTATAACAGTCTACTAATCTGTTATAACTGTTTACTAATCCGTTATAACGGTCTACTAATCCGTTAAAACGGTCTACCAATACTGTATAACGGTCTACTATTCCGTTATAACGGTATACTCTTCCGTTATAACGGTCTGGTATCTCGTTATAACGGACTACTATTTCGTTATAACAGTTTACTAACCCGTTATAACTGTCAGACAATCATAACGGATTAGTCTGTCTACTAGACAGTCTGTCTACTATCCCGTTATAACGGTCCAGTATATTGTTATGACGGTCTGTTATCACGTTATAATGGTGTACTATTCCGTTATAACTGTCTACTATTCCGTTATAACGGTCTAGTATTTCATTATAACAGTCTGTTATTCCGTTACAACGGTCTAGTCTTCCGTTATAACGATCTACTATTCCGTTATACCTTTTTAGTATTTTGTTATAACGGTCTACTATCCCGTAATAACGGTCTAGTATTTCGTTATATGGCATTCTAGTATCACGTTATAACAGCCTACAAATCCGTTATAACGGCGAACTAATTCGTTATAACAGTCTACTATTCCGTTATAACGGTATAGTATTTCGTTATAACGGTCTACTATTCCGTTATAACGGTCTGGTATTTTGTTATGGCTATGGCGGTCTAGTATTGAATTATGAAATGAATACCGAACGATGTAATAATCGGTTTTATTATATCATGGTGACAGCTGGGGTCTTAAAGCGACACAATCATTTTAGCCTGATTATGTCGTTTCAATTTAGTGAGAAAATTAGGCAGTCATGACATCGATATTTTGCAGAGCTATCTGACAAATTGATGTAGCCTTGAAATTAATTTTAGTATCCGGTATGTTTAAAAAATCACCTGCACATCTCCATATCGTGGAGAATTTGATTGTAACATTTAATTTGAATAATTTCTGATTAAGGTTTTGAGTTTTTGCGCCCACAACAATTGTGATAAAAACCTGCTCACCACTTCTATTAGGATATTAGGGTCACTCTAACATTATATACAATTCAACGTTCTAACCGACCAGTTATAATCAGTATAAATGGCCATCATTTTCTCTCAATTTATTTAGTCTCAATTCTAACAACTTCCAGCTACCTGGAACATTAGACTGGAGAGACTTGTTAAAGGTTATGGCATCAACGCCATATACCTATGGCTCACATGGCTTACAACATGCATCTATCTGCAGTAGGCCTATAGATAAAAATGTTTAAATTATCAGATATGGCTCACCTGCATATTAAGTTAGGTTGATGTAGATGGATGTGATTCTAGAAAAAGTGTATGGGGCCTACATGCCACCAGACTGAAGCTCAGGCTCCTTTAAGTGAGGACACATTTGAAAATCATGGTAACAGTTTTTGCCAGTTTGACCTTGAAATGACCTTGACATGACCTTCAAATTGCTTTCGGATGGTACTCCAGTAAAATACAACCCCACCCCATGTCAAACTTCATAACCTAATTATTTGTCAATATTTTGCTATGAGAGCCCAAGCTGATGCTCTACAATGCTGCATAATTGTAATTTGGCCTGTTCAACTAAATATTGAAGAAGGAGCGTTTTAAGTGAAATACCTAGCCTCCTTGCCAAGGTTGTAACATCCCTTAATATCCTAAATGTGTGTGGAAAATACATAGGACGAAGGATATGTCAAAACCAGTCCCTCGTAATAAATGATTGTACAACAACAGCGTGGAAATTGATAAAAAGTGAACATTTTCTGCCAGTTTGACCTTTAAATGACCTTGGTGTAACCTTGACATGACCTTGATGTTATGTTTATCATTCAAAGCAGTCTCTTCGAGTATTTGACGCACTTTTGGGACACAGAAACAAATCATAGACATTGTAATATACAATTTTAACTACTTTTTGGCTATGCCAGTGAATATTTTGACCTTTCGAGGTCAATGACCTTTAGAGGTCATCAGAGGTCAAATACAGTTTACCTCCACATCTAAAAATGACCCTTAGGATATGTTCTACAAGTGGTAGAAATTTCATGCTTTAATCATAAAATGCACAATAGGTTACCTTATCTACTACACTAGCAGGATTTAAGAGAGCCAATCAATTACCGATGAATATTTTTGTTTAACTGTTTAATATAGAAAAAAAGTGAATTCTAAAAATTCACGTTTGTTTGTATATTTGATCATGTACGTCGATTAGCCAAGTACGACTTGGACTTAATTGCGAGAGGAGGACACACGTATGCCGTACATCCTGATATCAGCGTACGTAGGCCCTACACGAACCTGGACCGATTCTTTAGACGACGTCCAGATTCGGTGACACGTGCTGATATCACGTTGTATGACATTCCGAATGCGAAAAATCGCCATTAGCCCTAAGCCTTATAATCATAAATTTAAAAGTATTTTTCAACAACTAGATATGGAGAGTTGATTGACTTAGAACATTGACACAAAACACTCATTGCGGTGGTTTAATATACTACTTAGTAGATTTTCCAGACCTAGTCTGCAGTGACTCAAACTAGATAGAATTTAGAGTAGCAGGCATTTGTGTTTCAAAACACATTTTACGGCGATTAAAACTCCCCATAGTGTTTCTAAACTTGATCATTAGTGGTTGAAAGCGGATATATAGATACCGAGTGACCGAATGGTGTTTCAGAACACACATTACAGTGATCCGAGTCTCCGTTCATACTGTTTTCCATACCTGTTTAACCGTGGATTAATGATCAAGATAGAGATTGGATTATCCGAATATGGTGTTTCAGAACACCCATTGCAGTTAATCAAAACTCCACCTCTAGTGTTTTTCAAATTTGATCAGCCGTGGCTTAGACAACCACCCTGAGGTTTCCATACCTGGTCAAACGTGGATTGAAAGACCCAGATAGGGATTCGATTATTCGAATACGGTGTTTCAAAACACCAATTGCAGTTAATCAAAACTCTACTTATATTTTTTTCAAACTTGATCAGCCGTGGCTCAAACAACCACACTGAGGATTCAAAACCTGGTCAACCATGGATTGAAAGATCAAGATAGTGATTTGATTATCCGAATACGGTGTTTCAAAACACCAATTGCAGTTAATCAAAACTCTACTTATAGTTTTTTCAAACTTGATCAGCCGTGGCTCAAACAACCACACTGAGGATTCAAAACCTGGTCAACCGTGGATTGAAAGATCAAGATAGGGATTTGATTATCCGAATACGGTGTTTCAAAACACCAATTGCAGTTAATCAAAACTCTACTTATAGACAAAATTGTGTTTCCAAACACCAAAATCGGTTGCAGCTGTGTTGCAACAAGAAGTGGTGTTTCGAAACATACTTTTTTACAGTGTATTAAGTTTGTTTTGCCTGAGTTTGTGTCCTATTTAGGGGAAAGAGGGGTGCTGTGTGTGGGAAACGGTTGACATTTCTGTACACCAGTCCTTATCATGCTTATGAACATGTGCAATATAACGTTTCAGGTCCTTAGCTTAAGTAGTTTTGTCTTTAACAATTATAAAAGCTTACAGGGTTTTGGTTCGAATAATGTTGGCCCAGCGTTGCAGACATTGACCCAACATTATTTCACAATTGGGCCAATGTATCGTGTTATGCAGGTAGTGGCCTTTGGGTAATAAATGGTCATCCCTATGGCAGTCACAGCAAACAGGGGACAATCACCCAATTCTGTTTCAATGTCGAATATGATTGACCAACATTAAACCAGCAATGGGCTGCGGCGCTGGCCCAGCATTGATGTTGCCTGAGTGTGTGTCCTATTTAGGGGAAAGAGGGATGCTGTGTGTGGGAAACGGTTGACATTTCTGTACAGCAGTCATTATGAACATGTCGAATATAACGTTTTAGGTCATTAGCTTAAGTACTTTTGTCTTTAACAAGTGTTCAGAAATAATAATATTCATCATTATATTTGTGGTGAAGTCTATAATAAGAGCTGAAAGGGTTTTGGTTGGAATAACCTCAGCATTGGGCCAATGTATCGTGTTATCTGGTGTTTCTGGCCCCAGGGTTTTAAAGGTCACCAGCATACTGCAGCATTCAGAAAAAAACTGTACAATAACCCAATGCTGTTTCAATGACGGACGAGCGTCGAAGACTGTGGTTCAACATTGAAACATTATTGGTTGAATGACACGTGTTTGAGAGAAGTATACAACAGACACGATGATAGATTAGTGACGGGTCAGCGTTGTAGACGATTGACCGGCATCGGGTCAGCAATGGGCTGCAACGCTGGCCCAACATTGAACCGGAATTTGGTGGGTAGGCCTACATCATCTGTATCAGGTACATCGTAGGCAAGTATTGAATGAATGTTGGCCAGCACCGGCGATGGTGGTAGAAGTAATACACTTCGAAGACATTTAGGATTCTAGCCCATGATGAAGATCAGTACACTGATGTTTTGTCAGTAGCACTAAAGCAGACTAAAGCCGGGCCTCGGAGCTCGGGAACTCCTTTTCTAGTTTATTTTAATTTAGTTCTTTTATCAAGCTAAAACATGTGTTTACATTTCTCCACCACCCCTCTCCGGACATAAAAAGTAACCTTAAATGCTAAGCTCTTGGTGTGCCACCTCACTCCTATAAACTTCCGGGGAGGTAAAAAACATATATATATGCCACAAATTAGACAACGCATAGTACCTCGTTCAGGTGTAATTTTGACTTGATAATTTAATTCTGGTAGGTAATGATTAAGTATGCTGAAGGTGGAAAAATCAATTTAACTTTGTGAAAACGTCATTTTTAACAAGGAAGTATCAGAAAATAACAAGGCATTACAAGTGGAAGGGCAGATACGTTGAATGGCAATGGGAAGGCATTGAAGAGGTTTTAAATAGACGATGGAGAGGCGTTTGGCAGCGATGTGAAGGCATGGCGACAGAGAGGCGTTGAAAAGGGCAAAGGAAAAGCGGTAAAGGCCGATGAATAGGGGACATGCGGGCATAACGGCCCCTCGGGCATGACGGCCCAGTGACGTCACAGTTGCTAGTAAATCACATGACCTAACTTGTGACGTTGGTTTGGTTAGCTAAAGACGCGCCTTTTCCAAAACCAGAAAATCAAGCTTTACACTGTCTACACATGCTCCACAGAAGCAAATGTAAGTTTTTTACCCTTTATTTACGCAATTTCCTTCAAATATATTAGGAAACGCAACTATGAATGTACATAGATTGCCAATATTTCACATGTTTCATTCAAAATATGTACGCCTGTCTTTCATTTGACTTGTAGAATATGCCCTTATCACTGTTGATGTTTGACATTGAGTGTCTTAAAATTAGGTCACCCCTACCGGGCATTATGACCCAGGGCATGACGGCCCAGGGCCATCATGCCCTGGTGATGGGGCGTAATGCCCGATGTATTTATCTGTATAATATAGGCTATGCAAAAAATAATATGTAGCACAGCCATAAATATATATCGCGCAGCTTATATATAATATAGGCCTATATACATATGTAGGTCTATATATTCTGTAAAGCCTTCATGGTAGGCTATACAAAGCCTATATATATATATATATATATATAAGCAAAACATAGGCCTATTTTATAAATGGATATATAATTTATGTTGTCACTTTCAGAGTTGGGCTGATATATTAAATCCGGTCCCCATTATGTATGTTTATTTATATAGGTATATATATATATATATATATATATATATATATATATATATATATATATATATACATATATAATAAATAAACATACATAATGGATATATATATATATATATATTATATGAGTGTGTGTGAGCATAATGCGACCAAATGCGATACATAGGCCTATGACCAATTTTGAAAGTGACAACGTTGTGCCATATTTGACCCAAATTTGTGCCATCTTCGGGCCTAGGTTTTCTGCCAGTGAGGGTTCAATATTCTGTTGCTTTCTCAGATGGTTTACACGTACCAACGGAAAACAGATAGAGCCGCTTGGACAACAAATTCTTTACGGAATGCCATGCACGGCGTTTCGACTGGCGGGTTGTCGGTCAGGGAAGCGGTGAGGAGATTCGGCATACCAATGACAACCCTGCGTCGTCACATAAGGGAAGACAATTCAAACAAGAAACCAGAGGGAATAAAACCAGTGTTTGACCATCACCAAGAACTCAATTTGGTTAATTACTTGAAGGAGATGGATACCCTCTTGTATGGCCTAACAAGATCAGCACTCCAACAGCTTGCTTATGAGTATGCAGAACAAAACCATATAAGCCGTCCCTTTAAGAAAGGAAAAGCAGGTTCCGGCTGGATTCATGGCTTTATGACTAGGCACCCAGAGTTGAGATTTCGAAAACCAGAACCAACTTCAATCGCACGGGCTACAGGTTTCAATAGGTCACAGGTCAATCGCTTTTTCCAATTGCTGGAGGATGTGCTACATCAATACCACTTTGACAGTTCAAGGATTTTCAACTGCGATGAAACAGTTAAGTGCCCAGATTATAATGTATGATCATAGAATGAAAAACAGGCTACAATATATAGTAGTAACACAATTGGTGAGGGCCTAGATTATAATGTATGATCATAGAATGAAAACAGGCTACAATGTATAGTAGGAACACAATTCCTTCTTTTTACATTTCTACTACTGGGCAGTGCTGAATTGCAATTAATTGTACATACATCAAAACGTTAAGGCTATATGTTCTGTGTACAACTGAAAAAGTATAATTTTAACCCACATTTCAAGAAATTTGGGTTATAATTTGATTCCAACTTAATAATTATGGACCTTAATTGATGGTCACTAATAAAGATGGCGTCGCACAGAAAAGAGCAATCCTAGGTGAAAAGCAGAGAAAAATTCGTATTTATTTGAATCTGATATACAAATTTCATTTTTAAATATGTTTTTATGTCAATTAATTGCAATTAGAAAATAATGATAAAAAACGGAATATTACGGGGCTATATAGCTTTAATAATAGCCTAATAAAACATTGTGCCTTTGTTATCAACTTATAAAGTTTTTTTTCAGGGATAAAGATCTCTGCAAATCGTCCTTCCAAAGTAATCTCACAAAGAGGGAAAAAACAAGTAGGTGTTGTGTCAAGTGGAGAACGTAGACGCACAGTTACCGCTCTCTGCTGCTGTAACGCAGAGGGTAGATTTATACCACCAGCTATGATGAGGTAGACAATTTTCAGAAGTTGTATCCTTCCAGAAGAATTCAAATGTATGATATGGGACGTTTGTTTACAGCTGCATACACCAAGGCATGTACAATCAGCAACGCTACATCTGCGTTTAAAAAATGTGGTATCTGGCCATTTAATAGGAATATCTTTACAGATGATGATTTCATTCCTGCTACTGTGACAGAAAGAGCTGATCCTGAAAATCCACCACATGCGATACCCCACCCCGCCATCCCTCCGCCAGCCAATCCACCGCCTGCCATGTCACAGCCTGTCACTCCCCAGGCCGCCAAGGGTTATCCCGCAACTTTTCAGCCCACGATGCCCACCTTGCCGTATCAGGTCTGACCGTCAGACTACCAGTCTGACCTTGACAACAGGTGTGTGTAAAGCGGGTACGAAAATGAGGGGTGCGAGCAACATGAATATTCATTATGACGTCATCGGTTTACTGACTGCAGCGTGGAGGTCAGACTCAGGTCAGATTGTTTGGGCCGCCTGAATCAACTGTGAATTGGCCAGGGAGGAGGAGGGAGGAGGGGGGTTCTGAACACATAGCACAGATACGGGTTATCCAGGTTCTGCCGGTGGCAGACAGCTGGATAGATGAAGATGACGATGCCACATCCCGCCATGCCTCAGCTTGCTATACCGAATCCTTCTAAGCGTCAGCCCGCCACGCGTCTGCCCGTCGTGCCTCAGCCTGCCATGCCGCAGCCTAAGATGCAAAATCCAGTAATACTTCAGTCCACCTCGATTCGGCCCGCAAGCCCTCATCCCATCACGCCTCAGACGTCAATGCCTTTGTCTGCCAATCCCAAACTTTCTAAGCATCAGTCGGCCATACCTCAACCCGCCATGCCACAGGATGCCACCCCTCAGCCAATCCATCCACAACCTGCCATGCCACAGCCTGTCATACCCCAGGCCGCCACGCGTTATCCCGCCACTCCTCAGCCCCCCATGCATCAGCTTACAAAAACTGACTATTATTATTTTAATTTTGACCTGACGCGGTGATAGTTTTGTTCACAGTGTGACAACATACAAACTGATGACGGCTTAAAATGGTACGAAAACAAATGATTTAGCAATTAAATTATACAAACATGTATAATATATAGTTGTCAGAGTCTCCGTGCACAAAATAACATGACAAATGTAATGATCAATTGTTAGTGATGTTTTGCAAATATAATGCTGATATGGTCGTT
Source organism: Flabesymbios commensalis (assembly GCA_964017125.1). Lineage (NCBI taxonomy): Eukaryota > Metazoa > Annelida > Polychaeta > Terebellida > Flabelligeridae > Flabesymbios > Flabesymbios commensalis. Next base: position 43,377,116 of record OZ024903.1, read on the forward strand.
TTATGTTGTTGTTTATTTATGATAATCAAAAATTAAGATTGTAAGTATAATTCCATAATACTATTGTATATTATTGTTATCTGTTATAATGGTTGTCTGTTACATTGGTGTTTTCTTAGTTATTATCGTCAAAATAATGAAATACAATAAATGAATGTAACAAAGTCTTAGTGATAGTGTAACAAGGTCTTCCTGATAGTCCTTGTTTATGTCACACAGTCTGGATGATAACGTTTACCTTGATAATAGGATCACAAGAAAGGATGTATCCATTGTTGTCATGGAAAGTTTGGTGTTGCAATAAATGTGGTCAGACACACCATTATAAAACACTCTGAAACTGAAAAAAAGTTGACTGCTTTGGCCTACTCTGTCAAAAGCAGACAAATTGAAATACAAAGCATAACGTTTTGAAATAATGTGAATGTGACGAGACGTGTGGTGTCGCTCAAGCCCATTTTTTTGGGCCGTCCCGCACGGAACCCGGTGGGACCCCGACCGGGTGCCGTCCATTTTTTCACCCCGGGCCCCGGCGAGAAATATACCACGTATCAAGCCTGTAAACAGTCCGTCAGGGGCTCGGCGGGGCCCCTGTTGGGAAACGCCAGGGAAACGGGGACATTTTTTGGGGGATAGCACGCCGGGTACCTGCACGCCCCTCCCCCCCCGTACGATACCCTGATGGGAGCCCTCTTGATATCCCTTACACCTTACGGCCTACTGCCGTGACGGATACTTGCGAGCAACGGGCGGGCCCCGTAAGACTTTCAGAGAAATGAGTAGGCGAATAGTATTAGAACTGTAAACAGGCTGAAGGGGAAAAAAATATGCCCAAGCTGAATTTTTCAGGATACCTTCCAAATATCATTAGAAACAACATACTAAAACTCCCCGTGATTCCCGCTGGAGCCTTTTCCATTATTCAAGATGGCGTCCAAGATGGCCGCCAAAATGTTGAAACCGCTATATCTCGGCTTGTAATCAACATAACTTGATGATTTAAATGTCTACATGTGCATTTATTCCATTGAAACAGGTTCTGAGTCACTAAGTAGTCACGCCTATAATTTATTTGCAATTTAAGGTATATTAATAAGCAAAGTAGCAAGATTTTGATATGTATGACATTTTAAATACTATTTCAATCATTAACATATCAGAAATTGAAAATAAATGATTTATGTGACTATTTTGTGACTCAAAGCCTGTCTCATTGTAATCCTTTTGTCAAAAAGAACATTTTGATATAAACATCATGAAATTATATTGATTACAAGCGGAGATACTAGGTCGTCGATTTATGCAAACATCCACTCGAACACCCCGAAAAATTATACCAAAGATATTTCCCAGAGGTTTTTTCACCAATGGGATGTATTTAATGGCAGGAGAAAGTCTTTCAAAATCTGACTACCAGAAAAGTGTCAAATCCAAGATGGCCGCCAATGACTCTAGAAGAAGGAAATTGCTATGACTAATTAGTGTATACCTACTGTTTAAGTGGCAATGTCAGTGTAGTCACTGATGTTGACCGCGGTAGCCTTAAACAACCGACAATATAGTTACCTTCAGCTATTGTCACTCTGGGGACTATCCGACCAGAGTCTCTGGATGTATGCACATGCCTGGGGTAAATCACCCAGACATGCCCAGAATCCCTATGTTATCGGGCGAGTGAATGAAAACGATCTCAACAACCGACCGTGCCCTATCACCCCAAACTCACATCATAATCTGTACATCATTCATCTCATCAATGGTCTGTACTGTTTTTTATCGCATTGCAGTGTCACATAAATGACCATCCGTGCCAAAACGTGACGTAAAGCAATACTTTACTGGGAATTATACCATAAATAAGCAGTGAAATTCAAGGAATACATGTACATTGTGTTTACATCATTTAATTTGTTCAGTTCTTCTATCAAACCAAAAAACATGTGTTTATGTTTTTTCACCCCCTTCCCCTGAGATAAAAAGGAACCTTATATACTATGCTCCTGGTGTACCACCCAACCCAATTTCCGGGAAGGGTGAAAAACATATATGCAATAAATCAGACACATAATAGCTCGTATAGGTGTGGTTTTGACTGCATAATGTAATTCTTCTAGGTTTTTAATGATTAAGCATGCTCAAGGTGAAAATATAAACTTTACATTGTGAAACTGGAATTTTGAACAAGGAATTACAAGGCATTACAAGTAAAGGGGCAGCAGGCAATAGAGAGGTGCTAAAAGGCGACGAAGAGGCATTGAATGGCAATGTAAGGGCGTTGAAGGACAACAATGAGGCGTTAAGGTGCGACTGGGTGTGGTAAAAGGTGGTATGGAAGGCAGTACAGGGCGACGAGAAAGCGGTAAATGGCAATGGGAAAGCGTTAAAGAGCAATGGGGAAGCGTTAAAGTGGGATGGGTAGGCGTTTAAAGACGGCGAGAAGGCGTTAAGGGGCGCAGAGGAGGAGTTAAAAGCAATGGAGAGGCATCAAAGAGAAAGTAAGATGCGTTCAAGTGTGACGGGATGCGGTAAAAGGCAACGAGAAGGCATTATAGAGCAACGAGAAAGCGTCAAAGGGCACCACAGAGGCATTAAAGGGTGATCGAGAAGCAATAAAGGGAGACAGGGAGAAGTTAAATGGCAATGGGGAGGCGTTAAAGAACGACGAGGCAGTGCTAAAGCGCGACAACGAGGCATTAATAGTATATATAATAATAATGGGCGATTGGCGGGCGTTAGAGAGCATCTGATGGCGTTAAAGGGTAACGGAAAAACGATAAAAAACGGTGGGGAGGCGTTGAAGAACACTTAATTCAGTCAAAAAGAGTTAAATAACCTTATGCCCATAATTATGAAAAATCAAATTAAATGAATAGGGGTTTAGGCCACCTTTGTGCACATACAGGATTCGAAATATGACATTTAACTATCAAAATTGTACTACAAGAAATGCAGTTAAACCCCCATCAATGAATGAGACTTTGGATAAAACTACTACCATAAAAGGATTTTCTACTCAAAATAAATTGACATAAGGTATTACATTGTGTTATTTTAATTTGTTAGAATCATCTTTTCGCTCATTTGACCTTAAAAATGACATTTTGACTTTCAAGATGAAGTTGAATCGATCACTAAAATATTACCAGAAATGTATCTTCCAGTAAGTTAGATCAGGTCGGTTACCTCTTCTACACGAAAAATAGGTATTACTTGACCTTAAAATTGACGTTTTGACATTAAAGACCTTTGATTTTCATTTTTTTTTATACATTTTGACCTTGCAATTTATTTTTTGATGTCGAAGAAGTCCTTGTATCACCAAAATAATAACATAAGTGGATTATCCAGTAAAATCACCTCAAAACGAGATATTAGATATGAATTTTTTTTATATTTGTATTTGTTTAAAATATTATTTTCAGGAATGTGGCCCGAAAATCAACCCTTTGACCTTAAAGGTCACCTTGAATCACAAACATAATACCATAAAAGGATTTACCAGTCAAAATCCAATGAAAATGAGGTATTACACAATTTCTTAACTTTAAAATCATATTTTTGTTTATTTGACCTTTCGATTGACCCTTTGCCATTGAAATTGACCTTGAATCATAAAAATAATATAAGAAATGAATTTTCCATTCAAAATTAGACGAAAAAGAGGTATTACACTTGTTCCTACTTTTAGTTGTTGAAAACTCATATTTTACCTTGGCTATGATCTTGGATTTTTGCCACTCACAAACCCATCCCCCCCCCCTCGCCCACAGCCATTTTAGGACTTTTGACACTGCCTAAATGTTATTGTATCCAATGAGTACCCCCACTCTTAAGAACATGGAATAAAAAGAAAAATCATTGTTTAATTGTGAAATTGTAGGCAATTTAGGGTGGTTTTACCGATTTCCACGGCCGCTGGCGGCCATCTTGGATTTTTCATCCATTTTTAGGGGTCAGATTTTGATTGACTGTCATTCATTATATATCCAGTAGAATAGGAAACCGTTATAAACCTTTTGTCATATTTTTTTAGGGGTGAGGTGGTATATCGATCCGTCTATATAGCTGTGTTAACATTTTGGCGGCCATCTTGGACGCCATCTTGAATATTGGAAAAGGCTCCAGCGGGAATCATGGGGAGTTTTAGTATGTCATTTCTAGGGGTATTTGGAAGGTCTCCTGAAAAATTCAGCTTGGGCATATTTTTTTCCCCTTCAAAACCTAATACTATTCGCCTAGAGGACAAGTCTCTTTCGATAGCCGGGCCGCGCCCGCCGGGACCCGCCAGAGCTCCGGCAGAATATCTGTAAAACACGATTTTATCATGACCACAGTATACAGTGCCCAGGGCCCGCCAGGGACTAAGATACCAGCCGCGCTCACTGCTCAGACGGGGTCCGGGCTAATTGTGACCTAAGCATAATAACCAGGATAATTGGCAGTTTCGACCCTACTTGGCTCGGTTGGTTGTAATTAAAAAAAAAGTGAATAAACAATGAAATGTGACAGTAGAACGATTGGACGCTAACATTCAGAAGAGTTTGATGAAGTGACTGCAGATTTGAATGAATTCAAGCTGGAAGAAATTATGAAACATTTAAACAAACTTTTACCTCTCATCACCAAACGTATGACAGAACACAATCTTTCGGAATAGTTTTATTTTAATATGGTTTGCTCTGGTAGCTTTGATGTTAATCACATTGCATCACAGCTTTTCTGGGATGTTGTAAAATTCAATAAATCACAATTGTAGCACGCGGTTCACAAGGATGTAAAACAATTCTGGTCAATAAGTCTACATCATTTTCATGCAAAGTTTATGCGTTTCGTGGGAGTAGGCCTACTCTACGGTGATTCGAATATGACTATGGGAAAGCTCGCACCGGTATATAGATAGAAATCGGAAATCTAGATGCTGTACCGACAAGGACAGATTCGCAGCGATGTCTGTTTCATCCAGAAAAATGATGGATGAACTTGCACAGGATAATTCCATATCTGCGAAAATCAAACAGACTTCGTTACATTATCATCAAGATTTTGCTACACTATCATCAATACTTCGTTACTTAATCATCAAGACTTGGAGACTTCATCTCTAACACATCACACAACAAAGTTTATTACATATATTGAGTCTTATACTTATAACCTATCGCTATATCGATAGAAATCGGAGATAGCTGCTGTGTGCCGACCAACAATCACAATTTACTAGGATACTTACACCACAGTCTAAACGGGAATGTATAGCAATCACAGGGTCGTGAAATATTCCTTGACATGGCAACATACATTGATGCATGAGATTGTTTGATGATTGTTTGATGATGGTTAGAGACTGTTACTCGTGTAAAAAACAGACAAAACTTAACTTGCTCTTTATTCTGTAGTACAGGATCACCAAGTTTGCGTTACAGTCATCGGGACTTTGTTACTAGGATCATAAAGACTTCACTCTCGCTGTTACAGACCCTACTGGGAGTAAGCCTAGACTAGATGAACTGTATTGCAAAAACCACTTTAATAGATAAGGTATGTAAACGATGCCATATATTTGGGCCAAAACTCAAATTATATTTCTACCACAATAATATGTAAAAAAAAGAACATATATTAATGTTGTTATTAACATGATTAACACTGTTTGACAGTAAGAAGCGTTTCAATCAGCTTAACCCACCCATAAATTATCCATTGCTCAAATTCACTTTGTGTGGTTAAGCTGTGACCTCACCTAATTCTCGTCTAATATCTGATAGGTCATATTGCCCGAAATCCCGATTGCTCGATATGACAACACCGTTTAGACACTGTTACGGTGCGTTCATAACCATCAACGAAAATGGCTTGTCGCTTCTTGGTAGGACAGATTGGATTCTAGCATGTATCAATAATCATAAAACATAATTACTTTATATATTAATGTAATGTAAATTATTATTTAAAGCTCAGGGCTATGACAAATACGAGTTTTCTGCACCTGTCTTTAGAACTAGCCCGGTTGTTGGTATAAATACAAGTCATATTGAAAGCATATTACAATGTTGCACAGCCCCCATAATAATTGTAGTGAAGCCTACCAGCAGATTGTAAAGAATTTGTATAAAGAGATATCGATGGAGTCGAGGCCTACCGTTTATTCTCATTTGAGCATGTAAATCCGCAAATGATAAAATGTTCTTATTGATAAATACATATGATGGTCGCTAGCTCAATTAATTAATAATATTGGAAGCAGTTCACTGTTGTATAGCAATCGTATTATTGCTATAACAAAGATACGTATTATTGCTATATATATATGGAAATATTTGCTAAAATGGGATATCTGTAAAACGCAGTGACGTCACTGGGTGAAAACAAGATTATATAACACCTCCCCCCCATACTTCATTATGTGAAATGCAGTGACGTCACTCGGTGAAAACAAGGTTATATAAGAAACATCCCCCATACTTCATTGTATTAGCCAGCACGGTGAAAATAAAGGAGGTCGAGGTCATTGAGTTTCACAGAATTCTGTGAAACGCAGTGACGTCACTCGGTGAAAACAAGGTTATATAACACCCCTCCCCCATACTTCATTCAGTAAAACGCAGTGACGTCACTCGGTGAAAACAAGGTTATATAAGAAACCTCCCCCATACTTCATTGTATTAGCCAGCTCGGTGAAAACAAAGGAGGTCGAGGTCATTGAGTTTCACAGAATTTGGAGTCAGTGCAAACTTTAATACCAGAAAGGCACATTAACGTTATTGAAACATACAAGTGTGTTAGTTAGCATTTTTCAAGATACAAAAGTTCTGTATTATAACGTCAGGGGACGATGAGCGGTTAACCAAAATGCTAGAAGTGAATGTATGTTTTGAAGCGTGTGAAGCTGAGAGCAACAACATAGTTGAATGTTATGTAAACACATTTATTAGGATTTCCAGGGCTGAATTTTAAGAATGGATAGCGTTAAGGTAAGGTCCCCTTAAAAAAGATAAACTATATATTGTTTATCATTGCAGGGGCTACATTGCAAGCTGCGCCGCGCCGCGCTGCGCCGCGCAATAAAAGCTGTGAAAAGTTTGTCTTTCACGGCGCCGCGTTTTTTTGGTTTTTGCTCTGTGGCCAATCACAATAGCCAGAAGAGTCACATGTCGCAAAAAAAACCTCCATGCATAATCAGCATACAAAAATACTGGATTTTCACGCGCCGCGCTGCTCTTAGTGGGCCACGTTTGCTGAATTTCGTAACGCAGCACAGCCCGGCGCAGCGCGGCGCGGCATGGCGCAGCGTTTGGTGGGGCCGTAGCTATATACCAACGGAGCCGGCCCCGATGGCTCAGGGCGGGGGCCCTAGGGTAGTGGTTAGCACCGCTGCTTTTCACGCCAGAGTTCGGGGTTCGGTTCCCGGTCTCGCCGGTTTGAAAGAAACAAAAATGTTTCTTCCCCATTCACGTGTGAAAGTCAGTATTGTGGGGAGCCTCCGTGACCGAGAGGTAGCGTGCTCGGCCTCAGACCGCCACGGCTCGAATTTCGAATCCTGTGTCTGGAGGACAGTGTCATCTCAATCATCTCACCATCCTCACCGATTCATTTCATTTCCGATGGCTCATTAGGTCCGTTTGTAGCTTTAAACTCAAGAGGTACTGGGGTAGAATCACGGCCGAGTCGGATGTTTTGTTTATATAGTGCTTCAAACTATTCAAAGGCCTGGCGTTTGCAGTTTTGTCTATGGTACTGTGTACTATAAAGAACCCTTGAATTCATTCCACAAGAGTAGTGCATTACCATGATTAGACCTACATGTTCAGTTTTGTTTTGTTTAAGATACCGTATGCAGTGGTATGGTGGTAGTAACTTAATGGTGATCAATCCTTATTAATAGTAGAATGGTTTATTTGATCGTTTACATAAATTTTTAAATAATGTTATTAAGCATTTCCGATACTATCGGGATGCTTATAATGTTTAGCATTATTCCGTCTCCGCCGCCGCCACCGCGGGCGTATGTTTTTGGCATACGTCATAATAGTCAGTCAGCCAGTCAAACGAAAAGGGCTTAGTTTTTGATTATAAGGTATACACTGAAAGCTAGATAATTTCTGATGATACCAGGTGTTAGGGACATGCCTGGGGGTCACCACCAGGGGGGATGTAGAGTTTGAAAGTGTTGCAATTTTTTGTAATTCAAGATGGCGTCCAAGATGGCCGCCAATATATAGATATATTTAAGAAATAGTGTAAAGTGGTCAAATTTAGCTCAATTTTCTTTTGTAATACACCATTTCAACTAGTTTTGAGTTACGGAATGCAGCTAGGCCACTCTCAGACAATTCTGATCATTATTTTAAACCCTTTCAGCCCCAAAGGGTTTTTTTATCGAACACCTTGGTAATGTCAATTATGACAAAATTGTTATCTATAATAATTATATTATTATTAATGGAGAAGGTTTGGTATCAATACAGTGACTATGGTAATAGCAATTATTAGTTAATGTAATTAGTTATAATTTATAATAATTAATTCATTATCAGTGGTGATGGATTGGTATTAATAGTGTAGCTACAAATACGGCAATGTCTATTGTGCAAGCTTCTCAATGTTAGCTAATTTTTCTTTTGCAATTCTCCATTTCTACTACTTTGGTATCCACTGAATCTATCTAGACTACTCCCAAATAATTTAACAAAATATTTAACCCCTTGAGCACAAGAGGTTATTTCAGCAAGCACAAAGGCCACTATATCCTCTGTAATGTCAATATACCATACTGCCTGTACTGCAAAGAACCCAATTATGTTATGACCAGAGATTGGAGTGGGGTGACTTTGCCAATAACCCCTACAATTCCTATTGTTACTCTGGGGACTATCCGACCCGAGGATAGCGGAGGTGCGCGAAATGCTACGGAGTTCCAGCATTAAACTGCAATAACCCACCATGCCCTATCACCCCCACCCTCACATCATCATCTGTACATCATTCATCTCATCAATTGACTACAACGTTTTTATCGTATTACAATGTCACTTAAAAGATCTTTTGTGCCGAAAAGTGACGTAAAGCAATGATTTATTACTACTACTAACCATTACAATAATAGTTCCTGTTCATTCGCGAATGGATGTGGTGACTTGAGTAAAACGCGAAATAGCCACCACTGACCAACTTTAAAACAAATTTGTTGGACCTGTTACCAAATTCACAATCGTTTTTGTTAAAAGCAATAATTATTTAAAGCTCATTTATACCGTCCATTGACTGTCAAGCAAAATATTTTTACCTAGATTTGTATATCATTAAAATTTAATTACTGACATTTTTTTGTCAATATGACTGAACGTATTTCTTTATGACAGCAGATAGGATATTCACACAATCATATACTGTATATCTCTCTAAATCGAAAATTCGGGCAGAAAATATGACTATCAGTTGCCAAGAAAAATGTGCCTGATTAGCCTGGTTTTCATTCGGTATCTCTCCACCTTTATGCTACGTAGTCAGGTCTGACCAACAAGAGCATAGCCTACAGATGTGATGTTCTTTAATGTGGATCAGGTCACCAGCGAGAAGGATGTATCGTTTGCAGTACCAGCTGCTAATATACCTATTTACATTAAATATTGTATTCCTCGCACCTTCCAAGGTATTACATTTCTAAAACCATTTATGCAATCTATAACTGGTCAAGTAGGTCAGGTGAGAAAACCTGACAGATATAATTGCAAGTAATTCCTCCTAGCCGACCCTGGAAAGCAAACACCATAAACATAATGCTGATGTTATTTGATTTTTTGTATTTTCAACATAAGGCCCTGATATAAAAATATCTTCAGGCACAACTTTTCATAACTTAAATCAAACATAGTATTGAAATAATTAGAATTGATATACCCAAGGACATAAAAACCACAAATCTGAAAAAGGACAACGATATCATAAATGATAGGTTACCTTTACTGAATTGACCTTTGAACAAAATTAAATAAATATTTATTGATGATATTCTCAATTTGGTGGTGCGTTCTGTGATGATGTCTAATCAGATTATTCCATGGCTCAGCGTCCCCTATTTTTTCGATTTTATGAGGCCTTCCCAATGGCCAAACCAAGTGTAATATATATGAAACAACCTCCCATTAGATGACGGGAAAATCCTCTTTCTCATCATCAACGCTGTTTTATGGATTCAGTGCACCATGAACAAAGAATTAAAGCCTGGTAATATTAATAGAAATAATTTATTTTGAACTCGCAATCAAACTGTTCTTTAGTGTCATGTTTAAGCAAAATGAGATATGGATAATGAAATATGACTTGCATCTATGAAATTTATTTTGTCTTTGCGCGTCTAGCTTTTGCCATATATGCACAACATTGAATCATTTTCTAAATTCAGATACCTTTTTGTACTTTGGTATTAAAGCTTGTGCTATGTTTATTATATTAGTCATCGAATAGAAATGGAGCATTAATTCCCATGATTCACTGCAGGCGAATTTTGTGAAAACACAGATGGCGTCAACTACAATAGAGGTGCCAAGTGTTAAGGTGTATGCGCAGGTATGTGCAGCAAACACAAAATGTGGTCCAAATGCTGGAATAATGTTGGCTTATTACATATTAGACCAAGAGCCCGGACACTAATAATTACACGTCTGAGGCCAAGAGGTTTATAGGTGGTTCCTGAACCAAAATTTTATGCTGATTTCAAAAACCCATTTCTTAATTGCCGCAAATGGGGCGATTTTTGTGAAAAGAGGTTATTTGTGAACCCACCGTCGAGTTTTTAAGCGAAACCATATAAATATTTTTTTTCGGGTTTAAAAATATATTAAGTGGGCTACCAAGGCATGTAGGGTATCAAAATGAGCGTATTTACATGTAGAACAACTTATGAAGAGACAAAACATAAATTATAGATATAGTCGTTACATAGCTTAGAATTGTATGCTAAAAATGAGAAAAATATGCTATATTCGTTATTCTATGCCAATTTTGTGCAGTTGATCTGGTTGATCAAAGATGTCTGTCAAATAGATTAATTTTCATTTTCAATGGCCTTGGTCTTAATCGAAAAGAGTGGTTTTGAAAACAAATTGATAGCCCAATTAGAAACAGAGATAGCTACATCAATTTTTACTGAGAAGGATTTCGCTACACCACAGGGGATGTTAACAAAGCCAGGACTAGCAACATGCGTCGTTTGGGAGAATTATGAGGAAACACTCTCCGGTGCAGGCAGACTTCATGATACTGTAAGCATCTGCTACCAGAACTATGTGGTGGGTGATTCGACTGTCGGAGAAAACACAAGTGCCACCAATAAACTGTATAAAACAGCTAAAAACTGAAAACGATTTTTTGAGAAAGTAGAAATTCCACTTAAAAACAGCAGAATAAAACAAACAAAAAAGATTATTTGCACACAGGTCCCAAAATAACATCCCCACGTGGATTGGGTGAAATTTGACAGTAGACAATTTACCTTGACAGACTATAGGGTACATGGATAACTACAGCCTTTCTGTATAGTACAATATGCCCTTGCTGTTGCAAAACTTGCAATTCAAATTCAGGCAGAAGAATCCACAGTATATGACAATATATTTGTATGTTTTGGGGCCTTCCATGTGCAAATGGCCTATTTTGCAGCTCTAGAAACATTTCTGACAGATTCTGGTGGACCGCAGGTATTAGCAAGTTGTTCTCTGGATGTTTTTTTATCTTGCCGGCATTATAATAGGTGCAAGCGGAATCATGTGCTTCTCTCTCTTGCTTTGCAAAATTTATGTTGCATTTTAAACGATTCATGTCTAAATATGGTCCACAAACTCCACATTTCATTGCACAATTGAAAACTGTGTACGATGAACTACCCCCTGCTGCTCTTGACAAATCGAATTGACAGAAGTTTACACTGAGCTGATACCAAAATACAGGGAATTTATATAAACATCACAATTTCTAGGAACAACTGCCAAATACTGGATCACATACATTGATTTAATCCAGTAACATCAGATGTTCAGTCGGGCAACACGTACAAATGATCTTGATCTATTCGCATACTGTCTTCAAGACATGTGCTGCCTGTTTTTTGCCACCAACCATCCTAATTATGCTGGTGAGATATCATCTCATTTTTTTAAATATTGAACAATATCACCCCGGCATGCAAGAAATATTTCTATCTGGAGCATTTTCCGTCAGGCGTACCAACAAATCATTCACAAAGACACCTCACTCTGGAACAAACAGTCGATGCAGACGCTGCATCTAGAATGACAGACCTGTATATCAGCCTCTGCAAAGAACATAAATACACGATGAAGGTGGATGATCACTTGTTTGAGTTAGCTGGTAAGAAAAAAAGATACAACACTGTGATTAATACTGTGAAACAACAGTGACACCAACAACTTTTCAGTGGTATCGAAAACACTCTCAATCCATTCGACGAGACATATCAAAATGAAAAAAATTGTGTTTGTCAACTGGAAAAATCAACTTTACAAACTGTGAAGACATAACTGCACATATCATGCAAACAGGCAGAAAAGAATGTGAACAATTTAAGGAAGAATGTTTTGTTGACCCAACAAAATTTGATAAAGCGAACAAACGTCGACAAATATGAAACTTTTCATTAGATGCTGTGAGAGTGACACTTGCTGGAAAAGACAATAAAATTCAAGAGTTGCATGAAACTCAAGATCTATTTGGAAGGTTACTGTATCTGTGAACAAAGGAGTGGATTCCTATCTAGTATTCAGATATCCCTTCACACCGATACCTTTATGCCTGGGCCATGTTGATGGCTCCATGAATAAAGCAGCCAAAGCAAAGTTGATGCACAAGTTGGAAGAGCGGGTGGAAAGTAGTTCACCAAAAGAAATAGATGCATGTGCCATTGATGCCATGATTTTTATTCAAACTCTGGTGAATTTGCCTGCAACCTTTGGAAAAATAGCCAAATTAATTTTCACTAATCTCACTGCATTCACAAAATGAATATATTTTGTATGTGATCTATATACAAGTCCCTCAATCAAAGATGCTGAGAGATCTTGATAGAAAGTACGTGATATCTGTCCCAGGTACGCCCAAAGACTAATGCTGAACTGAAATCTAGTTGCTTCAAGACAACACTTGCCATATAATGGAGAAGAAAGACGAATGGAGCCGGAAAATCTGAGGACATACACTGCTTGTAGGGATCAACACGAAAGCTTATCTGTAGCAGACGATGTTGTGGTAGTGGAGGACATCTCATCGTTAGATCCTCAGATACAGATGCCTTTATTATTCTCCTTTGGCGTTAAGTAGTAATAACACAAGATGATATGCCGATATTATGAAACTTGCACAAGCAATGGGTTCTGTATTATGTAGTTCTGTTGCAGCACTGCACGTTTTCACAGGTTGTGACTTCACATCAAGTTCACAAAGGCAAACTTCGTCATCTGACATTAATAGTGAAAGGTGAGACATGGAAGACAGCATTTGCAACGTTAGGTGAATCAACTGATATATCGTTCAAATTGATTACAGACTTGGAAAGTTTTGCAGGTTGTATATATATAGCAAGCCTAAGGTAACTTCCGTGAATACAGCAAGACACATGTTCTTCCAACAGCAGTATGCACGACGATGTCACTCCCAGCCACAAGAAAAAAAATTGAAAGGAACAGACTCCAGCAATCTACCACCTTGTCAGTGCTCCTAGAGAAGATAAAACGTGTGAACTTGGTAACACATATGTGGAAGAATGCAATTTTAAAGACCCCACACACATGGCCCCTAGAAGAGAATGGCTGGCTCCTCGAAAAATGGTCACTATACCATTAAATGGTTTTCCGGACAACAGGTCCCTGACGTCGTCACTACCCACATTGAGCACAGTTTGGACATGATTCCTGTTGATCACGATAACTCCTCCTCTTCTGATGAATCAGGACCAGACAGTGACAATGAGTAGAACATACGTGAAAGGAGTAATATTAGTTTGGTGTAGTCGATCTGTGGTGTTGGTAAAGCGCATGAGTATGACTTCATAGAACACACTAATTGTTAGAGATAAAGGTATTGCCATACGTTGTTTAAAACTTAATATTTTGCCGTGTAATATTTACCGTAAAATTCGCCCTTACAGTACAAAACACTTGCCTACTAGTATTGTGATTATGAAAATATTGTGAATCTAATAAATTATTGGACATGCTTTATTTAACATCGAACTGTTAATAAACATTCGAAAACTAAACTCAGCAATGAAAGGGTTAACACATACGTTTGTAATTATATCTAATTGATATATTTTTCTCATTCTATCTCACAGTAGTATGAGGTATATTACCAATGTTCATTGCATCATCACTTGTGCCTAAATGAAATATGGTTGTTTTGTATAAACATGATAATGTTTTGATTTAATTACACACACACTGCATTATATCATAGTTATTTTCTGCGACAATTTAAAGCAACATATTTTGCTGACTGTGTGATAATAATTGAGCTTACCTGTCTTTAGTTCAATTTTGATAGATTTTCTGCCTTGGTATAAATAGAACATGATTTATATAGGCGCAGCTACAGTTAAGGCTGTTATATTATTAAGCATTAGAGTAAATACTATGAAAAATCCCGTTTTTTCAACTCTGGGGCTTAAATCTTGTCATGTGACCTTGGTATGTTCAGTAAATGCATTTTGTATTTACTACATTGTTCAGTGTGTAAAAACATTCATTTGGATACCTCACATGCCCAGGTATGTCCATCAAAATAATTTTTCGATTTTCGCTAAAAATAGTAGACGGTAGGTTCAGAAAAACAACTTTTTCACCCAAATCGCCCCATTTGCGGCAATTAAGAAATGGGTTTTTGAAATCAGCATAAAATTTTGTTTCATGAACCATTTTCAAACCTTTTGGCCTCAGACGTCTAATTAAAAGTGTCCGGGCTCTTGGTCTATATACTATGTTATTACGGACTAATGTGTAATAGTAATAGTACTTTATTAAATAATAGCGTTAGCTCGTTTGAGCCAGTGTTCATTTTTTTGTTTGACTTCACACTCTTATTTCGAATACAGGGCGGGGGCCCTAGGGTAGTGGTTAGCACCGCTGCCTTCCACGCCAGAGTTCGGGCTTCGGTTCCCGGTCTCGGCGGTTTGAAAGAAACAAAACATGTTTCTTCCCCATCCACGTGTGAAAGTCAGTATTGTGGGGAGCCTCCGTGACCGAGAGGTAGCGTGCTCGGCCTCAGACCGCCAGGGCTCGAATTTCGAATCCTGTGTCTGGAGGACAGTGTCATCTCAATTATCTCACCATCCTCAGGAGGTTCTCCTGGCCCAGTTTAGCCTATATGTGCACAAAGGTGGCCTAAAGCCCGATTCATTTCATTTCATTTTCATTTCGAATACATTTTCCAGTTTGCTATTGAAATTAGAAAACACGATGATGCATACCACCTCCCCCCCCCCCCCCCCTCTCCCATTACAGTCTCTGTCTGTAGGCATAGTTCCTCGTTCTCTAGATATTTAATACACGATATAATGTGTATCATCAAAACAACATTGGGTCTATGTCTTGTGCTTGCTGGGATAGAGGTAATGGGAAATCCCCTCCGTTGCACACCTGTTTATTATTCCACCATTTCTGAGCGCTCTTATCTGGTTAACACTGACACGTATTGATTTTACAATTGTCGTTGGCACGTTGCCCAATATCCTGTCTTTTTATAAAAAGAGCTTGTGAATCCAGTCAACTATCGATCCATGCCTAGTGGAAAGATGCTGATCCAATGTCGGGTTGGTATTGAGCCAGCGTCGTAGAAGGTAGGCCGACACCAACCCGAAATTGGGTTAACGCTTCCATATTTGCTGGAATGAACCCTAATTTATTTATAGCACACAAGTTATACTTTACCACATATATTGGCCATGAGTGTAACATACATAGATGCCTATACTCACCATCTGCTGCATGCATTCACATAACTCTACCTAGTGGTGGACTTAAAATAGCTCTTATTACAAAAATAAAAAGAATCACGACTGCCTTGAGCTTTGTGAAAAGTTTTGGTCAAAACATAGGCTATATTATAACCTTTATTTCTGGTTAATATGGTTTATTTATCAGGGAATACACACTTTTACGACCCAACAAACTGGATCCTCAGTTTTGCTAACCAGTCCAAAGTACTGTTATCAGTTCTGCTGTTCCGCATTCAAGGTTTCAACTACACTGATTCGATACCAAAGGCCTAAGAAGTTATATATTATGTCTCAATATGAAATAAAAGGCGTCACCGATTTAACATAAACTTCATTTCTGCAAAAAATGTTTTAAATAATACAAATTACATGATATTACAAGCCGATATTGGGTCGTAATTTTTTGGGGAATTGGCTCGTCAAATTGGGTCGTATTTTGACCCTGTTGGCCAACCATACAGGGTCGAACACCACGAAGACTTCAAATCTTTCATCAGGATGGATCCGTAGCTGTTTCACAAAAAATTGCAGCGTCTTGGCCTTCACTTGAGAAAAGTATTAAAATTATCAATAAAAAACGGTTTTATTTTGTCTTCTTTGATTCGATTTATCAATATAGATGAACTATTGTATAATTGTTAGTGTAGGCCTAGCCAAAAAGTAAGGGGAATTTAAAAACTGGGTTATTTGTATACATTATGACTGTGATGCAAGTTGATTCAAGTGACAAACCCAGTTTGTAAAATGAGAAGTTACCTAATTTTTTTTGCTTTATTTATGGATTGATTTATTAAACATTGATCAATTCAATGATCACCGTATTGTGGGGAGCCTCCGTGACCGAGAGGTAGCGTGCTCGGCCTCAGACCGCCAGGGCTCGAATTTCGAATCCTGTGTCTGGAGGACAGTGTCATCTCAATTATCTCACCATCCTCAGGAGGTTCTCCTGGCCCAGTTTAGCCTATATGTGCACAAAGGTGGCCTAAAGCCCGATTCATTTCATTTCATTTTCATTTCGAATACATTTTCCAGTTTGCTATTGAAATTAGAAAACACGATGATGCATACCACCTTCCCCCCCCCCCCTCTCCCATTACAGTCTCTGTCTGTAGGCATAATTCCTCGTTCTCTAGATATTTAATACACGATATAATGTGTATCATCAAAACAACATTGGGTCTATGTCTTGTGCTTGCTGGGATAGAGGTAATGGGAAATCCCCTCCGTTGCACACCTGTTTATTATTCCACCATTTCTGAGCGCTCTTATCTGGTTAACACTGACACGTATTGATTTTACAATTGTCGTTGGCACGTTGCCCAATATCCTGTCTTTTTATAAAAAGAGCTTGTGAATCCAGTCAACTATCGATCCATGCCTAGTGGAAAGATGCTGATCCAATGTCGGGTTGGTGTTGAGCCAGCGTCGTAGAAGGTAGGCCGACACCAACCCGAAATTGGGTTAACGCTTCCATATTTGCTGGAATGAACCCTAATTTATTTATAGCACACAAGTTATACTTTACCACATATATTGGCCATGAGTGTAACATACATAGATGCCTATACTCACCATCTGCTGCATGCATTCACATAACTCTACCTAGTGGTGGACTTAAAATAGCTCTTATTACAAAAATAAAAAGAATCACGACTGCTTTGAGCTTTGTGAAAAGTTTTGGTCAAAACATAGGCTATATTATAACCTTTATTTCTGGTTAATATGGTTTATTTATCAGGGAATACACACTTTTACGACCCAACAAACTGGGTCCTCAGTTTTGCTAACCAGTCCAAAGTACTGTTATCAGTTCTGCTGTTCCGCATTCAAGGTTTCAACTACACTGATTCGATACCAAAGGCCTAAGAAGTTATATATTATGTCTCAATATGAAATAAAAGGCGTCACCGATTTAACATAAACTTCATTTCTGCAAAAAATGTTTTAAATAATACAAATTACATGATATTACAAGCCGATATTGGGTCGTAATTTTTTGGGGAATTGGCTCGTCAAATTGGGTCGTATTTTGACCCTGTTGGCCAACCATACAGGGTCGAACACCACGAAGACTTCAAATCTTTCATCAGGATGGATCCGTAGCTGTTTCACAAAAAATTGCAGCGTCTTGGCCTTCACTTGAGAAAAGTATTAAAATTATCAATAAAAAACGGTTTTATTTTGTCTTCTTTGATTCGATTTATCAATATAGATGAACTATTGTATAATTGTTAGTGTAGGCCTAGCCAAAAAGTAAAGGGAATTTAAAAACTGGGTTATTTGTATACATTATGACTGTGATGCAAGTTGATTCAAGTGACAAACCCAGTTTGTAAAATGAGAAGTTACCTAATTTTTTTGCTTTATTTATGGATTGATTTATTAAACATTGATCAATTCGTATCTTATTAACTTATTCAAGGGTCCCGACCGGGACCCGTTCGGGCATCGTAAGGGCACCGGCGAGAGTCCTCCCGTGTCCCCTACAAGCCCAGTCAGGACCCCACAGGCTCCCTCCCGGGTACCGTAGGGGGTCCGGGCGGGTACCCTGCGTGCTTTCCTTCATATGTTGTCCCCGTGTCCATGGCGGATCCCGACAATGGCCTGACCGAGCCCCTGCCGGACAGTTTACGGGCTTGATCCGTGTTTTTTTATGGCTGGGGCCCGGGTTACTTTTAAGTTAGAATTAAAAGTAGCCCGGGGCCGGCGCAGGGTGAACGGCACCCGCTCGGGGTCCCACCGGGTCCCGTGCTGTACGGCTAAAAAAGGCCAAAACAGCCCGGAAGCTGCCCGGGAAGGCCCCCATTTGTGAATAGTGACCAAGGCATAACACATGCAGGCGTTGACTCAATTCGCCGGGGCTCTAGATTGGCTTGAGCCCCGGCGATATGAGCGCGGCTCCATTTATATAATCTTATACAAAAACGCACATTGCTGCCCGGCTAAAGGATTTTATAACTATAGGCGCATAGAGGCGAGCCCCAAATGGGGAAGGGAGAGAACATGGGGCTAGTCCAGGGCTAGCCTGCGTTAGCCGGGGCTAGCCCCACTGAAAAAGCTAAATCAGTATTGCTAAATCAGTATTGTACCTCTCATCAGGTCATAACCATACCTCACAGGTCATAACCATACCTCACAGGTCATAACCATACCTCACAGGTCGTAACCGTACCTTATAGGTCGTGACCATGCCTAACAGGTCGTAACCATACATAACAGGTCATAACCATACCTCGCAGGTCATAACCATACCTCACAGGTCATAACCAAACCTCACAGGTCGTAACCTTACCTTATAGGTCGTGACCATGCCTAACAGGTCGTAACCATACATAACAGGTCATAACCATACCTCACAGGTCATAACCATACCTCACAGGTCGTAACCATACCTCACAGGTCGTAACCGTACCTTATAGGTCGTGACCATGCCTAACAGGTCGTAACCATACATAACATGTCGTAACCATACTTCACATGTTGTATCCATACTTCACAAGTCGTAACCATATACCTCGCAGGTCGCAACCATGCATCATAGGTCGTTAAGTCGAGTCTCGCAGGTGGAACGCGATCGATTTATTCCCAAGGTCATTTCAAGGTCAAGTAAGCTGAAGTAAGCAAGGTCAAGTAAGTATGAAAATCGCATTATTACGCAATTGGGTGGCTACCGAGGATTCGTATTATTGCGAACTTGGGCAGAGAAGGGTTAAAAAACATTCCAAAATATTTCACTCATTTCAACCCTTTACTACTGGCAGTAAATATAATCTAGTACTGCCCAATTGGGTCAGAAAACAGATAAGGTAAAGCAATTTGGAACATGGAATTAGACTTCTATTGCAGGAGAGGGAACCTAACTAGATGCAAGACTGTTGACATGGATTGGGGTTGCCCTTCCTTGGGTGTGTAGCAGAAGGTTGTTACATTTAGCGGTGTAAGTTGTTACATTTGCAGGCGATTTCCGGTAAATGTAAGATTTTTTTTACATTTAGCGAAAATAAAATTTTTTCAAACAAATCTAACAACTTTCTTACATTTGCCTAAAAATGATAAAAATGAAAAAAATCTGAATCAAAACCCCATAGCCAAGTCCTTCCGTATTCAGTCATCAATAAAACTGAAAAAATAAAATGTTAAAAAAGTTTGTGCCACCGTAGGTTAAATGTAAGAAAAAATTACGCTAAATGTAAGAAGGTTGTTACATTTAGCGGTGGAAGCTGCTACATTTGCAGTCAATTTCTGCTAAAAGTGAAAAGGAAAATTCTTACATTTAGCGTAAACATTTTTTTCAAACAAATGTGACAATTTTATTACACTTCCGAGAAGATAAAAAAATAAAAACATCTCTCTTAGCCAAGTCCATCCGTATTGAGTCATCTGACTTGTCTTTGACTATTTCTAGCGACAAGCCATATGTTGGCATAAATGAAAATTGTCATTGCCATTTTCATACACAGTTTCAGTTACATTGTTATGCTTAATACGTAAGTAAATTTAAAAATGATTCATGTGACGCTCCAGTACTTGATGTGTCAGTGATACAGAGCAAAATCCATGTGACCCCAAGTGATAAATGTGTCAATTATAGGCAGCAAAATCCACAAAAGTCCTAGTACCCAATGTGTCAGTGATTCAGAGAAAAAAATTATGTGACCATCTAGTACTTAATGCGTCAGTGATACAGAGAAAAATCCATGTGACCACTAGTAGTTAATTTGTCATTAATCCAAAGCAAAATCCATGTGACCCTAGTACTTAATATGTCACTGACACAGAGGAAAACGCATGGCACATTCCAGTTCTTAATGTGCCAATGATAGCCCTACAGAAAAAAATGCCTGTGAACTTAGTACTCAATGTGTCAGTGATTCAGAGCAAAATCCATGTGATCATCTAGTAGTTAAAGTGTCATTTATTCAGAGTAAAATCAATGTGACCCTCTAGTACTTAGTGTGTTAGTTATAATAGTAAAATGCCTTTGACCCTAGTACCTAATGTGTCAGTGATACAGAGTAAAATGCCTGTTACCCTTGTCCTTAATGTGTCAGTGATTCCGAACAAAATCCATGTGAACCTTCAGTACTTAATGTGTCAATGATACAGCTCGAAAATATTTATGACATTTGTTTTATTGTGTTACTTATGCCGTTGACAACGCCTGTATATGCAATAAAGTTGTTACAATTGTTGAAGTTGTTACATTGAGCGGAGTTCTTACATTTGCCGTTGACAGCGCCGGTATATAGAAGGCTGTTACATTTAGCGTTCTTACATTTACCGCGTTCTTACATTTAGCACTGCTACAGTTGTCAAGGTCATTTAATGGTGAAATCAGCCGAAAATCAATTTTTTGCAGTAACATATTTAGGGCTGCAGAATGTAGGGGAAAAAATTTTTTATCGAAATAATTTGATGGCCAAAACGTTCACGCTGGAAATTGCACTTGTCTTTCTCCCGACATGCCCCCACGTCGATCCCCGATATTAACCCGACATTAATCCTGTTTATTGGGGAATTCATCTCGTCTTGTTCGGTACTTTTCCTGTGGATTACAAACGCCACGCCATTTCACAAACGAACCAAACAGTTATATTACACCTGTATACCAGCGCAGTGCCGATGTAGCCGCCCAGATTACCCCCCCCCCCCCCCACTGAACTATACCCGGGTATATATCTCTGATATTAACCGTCTGATGGCTAGAACATGACTTGTCGTATGTATTTAACACTCTGGAGGCTATAGTATCACATATCTGGTGTATTAACCATCTGGGGGCTTGACTATCACATGCCTTCTAAATTATTTTTCTGATGGTTAGAGTATCACATATGCATACCTCATGTATTAACTCTCCGGGGACTAGACTACCTTAAGCCTTCTATGTTAACCTTCTGATGGCTAGAGTATCACTTGTCTCATGTATTAACATTCTGGTGGCTAGAGTATCACCTTCCTCATGCATTAATGCCTCATGTACATGTATCTCATCTTAACCATCTCATGGCTAGAGTATCACTTGTCTTGTGTATTAGCTTATTTGGTGCGCACCATTTAAATACTTTCAGTATGCAATTTGGTGTGCAACAATTAATTACATGTATTACATGAATTATTTGGTGCGCGCCAAATCATTTGGTTCACACCAATTAATTGGCTGGAGTAGCATAATTATGGCTTGTAGCAAGGTATTGTGTATACAGGTCCCTTTTTCTATATAATTGCTGTTAATTTCAATACCAGCAGTGTCTCAGATCTAATTATTATTCACTATGATACAGAATTATCTGCAAATTCAGAAAATGTATACTTTGTATGGTTTATTTTCTACTTCTAAAGATGTAAATTTAGGCTTTATGTGCAAAATTGGTGTATTTCAGTGTAAAAAATAGCTCTATTTTTATAATACAAAATTTCAAAAAAAAAAAAAAATTATCACAAAAATATTCAAAGTAATATATTGTGATATATAATTGCTGGTAATAGTCTTAATTTTGTAAAAGTGTGCAAAATGTGTTTTTTTCGCAATTTTTTACAAAATGACATACTGTTTGTTCAGAGAAAGGGTAATTTCACTTTTCATCTTTTTTCAAAGTATTATTATTAGAGCTCTTCTGTAAAATATCACAGACTATGAATACAATTTTAGTAAATCAGTCACAACAGCCTTTCATTTTTACAACATTTACAGGTGTTATTACATCGGTTCAGTACAAAACAAATTGTGTACGCATACATTCATCTGACCATCAAAAATGTTCGTCAGTACGTCACGTTTTACATTTGTGGGTCTACAAAAAATATGTCTGAGTTGTTTCTTTTATACTTTATCCAGATAACACTTGTGTCAGTACACATAAACTATTACTCCTCAGATCTATTTTTTTTCCATTCCTTGGCCGATAAAGTTTGTTCGTCAGTACGTCACGTTTTCAGAAAATGCTATAATTTGACTTTTTAGTGTCCATAACCTACCCGATTGATGTAAATTTGAGTATGTAATATTACCCAGCAATGACAGAAACATAATAAATAATAATAATGTTAGTTGCATATTTAACTACTAAGTAATGTACAAACTTCATATGAAATTCAAGCTGTGATGTGGCCTCTCAATGTCAGTTAGAGTATTACAAGAACAGTAAGATATATAGTGAACAAGCATAATTGACCCTTTCCAAATCAGAATTAAACTTCAAATACCAAATATAATTCAGTTCAATGTACTTCATTGATGCATATAAAATCGTTTTTTTTATGAAATATCACTGTATTCAGTAGGTATGATCTATTACAATGACTTTATTATGTAAATAATTTAATAATATCTTGATTTTCCACTCAGACAGATGAATAATTGTCGTGAGGGTTTTGAGGTTTTTAAAAGTTTTTTTGCAATTATGTTGCCATTATTTTATAATTATAAGTTATTAGGAAATAAATCAAGCAAATAATCTCTGACAGTCATATTGATATCCATGTCTTGTATGATGTGTTGTTTTTTATATTTATTGTAGCAGAAAATGTCTTTTTGTGACCTTAATTTAATACTTCTAGGATTTCTGGTGTTCTGGTTTACTATGAGGTACTAGTAGGCGCTTTCAGTCAGAACAGTATATAAAGGAGTGGAAGTTATTTGTTTCATAATAATTATGAAGGTAAACAAATTATAGAGATAACTCAGATTAGAATTGACACGAACATGAGGGAATGCTTTGCTTCAAGAAGAAGGGACACCACCTGCCAGGAAAAAAACATGGGCATACGTCAGCCGCAGAGAGAAAACAACACGCTTAAAGAAGAGAGAGAGAAGATGACTGCTGCTAAAAGGACATGAGAACTAAAGAAGGAGGCAGTTGTAGTAGTGGAGCATCAAGCTAAAGAACGACTAACTCAAGAAGGTAGAGAGCAGCAATGGAAAGCAGCACAGAAGTGGAGTAAAGTGTACAGAGAACACAAGGCATAAAACACAAGGCTTACATCTGTCAACAAAAATAGAATGGAGCTGATTAGGACTGAAAAAAACAGACTGGTAATCTGAGTGAAGCCATGAAATAAATATAATGACAATGTTAAGGGGAAGAAAAATAATTACTATTTAAACAGTAAATACAGGAAGGGGATTAATGGGAATGGAACACCATACACGTCTGTAATTAGTACATATGTATTATCCTACTACATACTACTAAATATAATGACAAGAGGAATAGAATATAAATATTAACTATCAAACTAATAAATATAATATATTTGAAAAAAATCTGCTAATTTAATTTACATAAATTCTTCATTACATTTGGTGTGCTCTGAGGGAAATGACATTTCCCTCAGAGCACCCAGCCACGGAAAGGTGTTATGATCAACCGAGGAAAATAGAAAGTCTTTCTATATTCCTTGGATCAACGTTTAGCATCACCGGTCTGAAAAAATGATTTTAAACTTCCTATGTAAGCAAAATTATTGTAAAAGTTATATACCTTATTTCAAAAGTAAAAAAGCATAGATGATATCAGTAAAAATATATAATTGTATTATGATACATGTGAATATTTAGCTATTATATGAAAACGTGACGTACTGACGAACACATGTACCGTCATGTGTTTGTCCTCCTTAGAGCACCTAAATTGCCACTTTTGTCACCATGAATTCAAATTATAAAGTTAAACATATATGGGTTATCACTTCCTATACTCAGCTAATTTAATTTTCTTACATTCCTCCTTTTTTCCATGTGTATCTGACTTGTATTATTTTCTAATATCAGAAATATGCATAAAAAGCATAATTGTGCAAAAGGTAAAGCAACATTTACTGTTAACTTTTTACAGACAGCTTTGTATTCTATGTAACTTAGCCCTGAAAAAAATTAGAAGAATAAAAAATGTAATTTAAAATATTTTTTAAGGTGCATAAACTGATAAAGTATTTTTGATTGTACATAGCTTAAAACTGGATAAGAAAAGAGCTCCAATTCAAATGGCTTCTAAATCTATGTATCTTATTCTTTAAAATAATTTTGCCACTGAAGTCCAGAGTTATGGTTTATTTTTGGTCAATTTTGCCAGATCCGTGTACACAATACCTTGCTACAAGCCTTATGTATCTTTTTTTTATCTAGAGTTAGAGTATAAAATATCTCATGTAAGCTCTGAAATAACCATTCTGTCCTATGTATCTATCCACCAGAAGGTTAATATACATGTGTGAGACAAATGATTGTCTACCACCCACAAATATGTAATATTGTGATCCGAGAGATAAGATATGTGATACTCAACCCATCTGAAGCTTAATATACGAGACATATAATAGTCTAGGAGTGTTAGTGTTAATATTTGAAACATGTGGTACTCTAGCTACCAATGCGTTAATATACGAGACATTGTTTTGATGCCTTAGCTTATAGAGGATTAAACATGTAGCACGTGATACTCTAGTATTCAGCTAAAATGGGAATACATGATACCTGCGATAGCCTAGCCGACAGAGTGTTAACATCAATATATAAGACACGTAAGACATGTGATACTCTGGCAATCGTAAGGTTAATATAGGAGACATGTGAAAGTACGCAATTGTAAGTCATATATGATATCTCCCAGAGTATACCCCATTGCCCAGACTAAACCCCATCCTGAATCTGGTGGGGATTAGTCTGGGCTTGTGGGGTATACTCTGGGAGATATCATATATGACTTACAATCAATTATTAATATCTGATCGTAATCCCCTATATTAACCTTTTACTTCTGATGGCTAGAATATAGTATGTCTCATGTAATAACATTGTGGTGGCTAGAGCATCACATACCTTATTGATTAACCTTCTGAGGGCTAGACTTTCACATGTCTCCTATATTAACCTTCCGATTGCCAAAGTATCACATGTCGTACGTGTCTTATACGGGGTATTATATGGGAGCTCCCAGACTATACCTAGGGTATAATCCAGACTACACACGGGTATAGTCCAGTCAGGGGGGTTAATCTGGGCGGTTACACCGGCACACCTACTGTGGTATAGTAGGGGAGCTAGCAGAGATTTGTATTACATCTCGAGTACAAAAGGTTTGATGGTTTAAGTCATCAGCTAATGGTATGGGGACCTCAAAATGGTCGATCATAAATTTTGAAAATGGTGCGTAAAATAGGGGGGGGGGGCACTTGAAATACCCCCTAAAATCATTTTTTATCACATTTCGAGTACATCAATCAAACCTGTCCTAAAAGTTTCGTTTTGGGTCTGTGACTTCAGATATGCAAGTCTTAAGTGGTGCAATTGGTGCAAAACCCATTTAAGACTGTCCTAAAGGGGACGCTAAATACCCACCAAAATCAGTTTTTATCACATTTCGAGTACATCTATCAAACCTGTCCTAAAAGTTTCGTTTTGGGTCTGTGATTCCAGATATGCAAGTCTTAAGTGATGCAATTGGTGCAAAATCCATTTAAGACCCGTCTAAATTGGTGCTACTGTTACATTTAAATCACAATTTGAGTACGGAGATGATACTTTTAGTAAGGATGCTTGTGCTCATAAATAAATTCCCGTAAGATTTTGATGGTAAAATATACCAGGTGTTCAGAATAGACAACAGAATAAGAACAAGTTTGATGGAGTTTGCAAACCATATTTTCATGCAAAATTCAAAAATGGACGCCATAAAATCACTAAAGTTATCATATCTTTATCAATGATAATGATGACAATTTTATTACATTTATGACATCATTATCATGCAAAATTCAAAATGGCCTGCATGAAATCACTGAAGTGATCATATCCTTGTTAATAATTGAGATAGAGACAAAATAATTTTCAAAAACATATGTTTTCGCTGTCAAGGAATGCAATAAAACAAACGATACATTTATTCGACATCATTATCATGGAAATTCAAATGGTCGCCACGAAATCACTCAAGTGATTATACATTCGTATGTTAAAATGTTCTGAGGGTTAGTGAACACAATTAAAATATAATAAGAATAAAAAACACTAATTGCGTTCATTAGAAAATGACCATT